>JBAMJR010000051.1:430000-657500 GCA_038501785.1 Myoxocephalus aenaeus | reverse complement strand
CGTTCATTCCGAACGAGGCGACAATGGAGGAGCTGAAGAAGTTCGGAAAGTTTGCTGAAGGCTGTGAACCTCGGGTGCAGGGACCAAAAACTAAGGCACGTCCAGTCTCTGAGGAGGCAGGTATTCATGTTCCTGAGCTCGCCTGCTCAGAGCCTGGACGTGTCCTTCAGGGTGAGGCACGGAGAGGCCGCCTACTGTACGCCAGCTCAGACCGGCTGCGCTGCTTCCAGTGCGGAGAGGTGGGGCACAGGCGGGTCGAGTGTGTGTGTGTGTGTGTGTGTGTGTGTGTGTGTGTGTGTGTGTGTGTGTGTGTGTGTGTGTGTGTGTGTGTGTTAAAATGTGCTATGCAAATACACTTGCCTTGACTTGCTCATTTGCATTACAGCACAGCAAATCAAAGTCAAATGTAACAGAGTCAGTGAACATATGGTCCCTGTCTACAGAGTGTTAAAGTTACACTGAACATAGTGTTAACATTTCAGAGTCAATTCAACTCTGGTAAGAGTTCATATTGTTATTTACATTTGACTCTAACAAAAGCTCGGACTGTCACACAGAGTCTGTTGTTTCCATCCACATTGTATTTATTGTTCATCTGTATTCGACCTTAAAACACACTTTTAATGTTTTCTTGGTGGATTTATGGACGTTTATGCGCGTCGGATATTATATAAAAATCAGTTCGGTAAAAGCCAGAAGTAGTAAAGAGAAGTTGAGGCCCAATTCTAAACGAGAGTGTTATCCCTGTTTGTTTACAAGTCACAGGGCGGGTGGATTTGACTGAAGGGAAATATCTTTAAAAACGTTATAAGTTGATTAATATCAGATCTTGATTTAAACATGTATTTCTGTAAGTTTGTAAAACAGAATGTAACAAAGTAATACACAGATACATTAACTGTATGGTTGTTAATAAAATAATAGTGAATCTTAAAAATAGTCTAAAATGTAATAGAACAGACCCATTGTCAAGATATCAGTGTGCTTCCCTATTATAAGCACATTTTGACTTCCAATGTCATTAGTTTTATTACAATCTATTTAATTAAAACACACACACACACACACACACACACACACACACCCCAAATGACCAAAGGATGTATAATCGCTCATGTTGATCTCTGGTCAAAGGTTAACCTATAGCTTGTAAGCCTTGGGTGTCTCAAACTGTGGCACAGCTGCATTGACTCTTTCCCTATCTATTACACTTTGAGTATTCATCTGCTCCTTTTTAAAACTCACACAGCCCGCACAGTGCTGTTCATATGGGGTGTAAGCAGTTATGTTGACGCAGTGGGAGAACGGAGCGGGTTCACCTCATGCAAAACAATGGGAGGGACATCTCCTCACATCACATCACCTCACCTCACATTAGTAAGAAACTCTCACATGACACAGACGTCCACGCGAAGACCGACCATGAAAGAGCTTAACTTTGTCTTTTTCTTATTGTTATGCATCCACCGTTGTTTCGGATTAGGTTTCTATGTTACAAAGGATGATCCGGTAAAGTTTCCAGGAACTGAACATTGCAAAAATGGAGCAACGCTGACGCACCGGCTGAGAGACGACAGCACCCTGCTAGTGGCTCAGTGCGTCGATGGGAGTTGGAACCCGGGACCAAATCACAAGCACAGGATGAGTCCCAACAGCGAGTCCGTCACCTTCATGAGGACAAACGTCAACGACGAAGGACTCTACGAGCTGACCGGCTCCGAGCCCACCGACCTGCATGTGGTCCCATACACCGACGTGTCTGTGGCGCATGGAGACCCGTTCACGTTGCCCTACTTTAGCGCGACTGCAGGAACACGTGGGACCTTCAAGGTGGAACGAAACCGGTCGCTGGTGTTTGGGATGGACATCCCGTCCGGGTTTAAGACCCACGGGGCCGGATATGAGGAGAGAGTGTCCGTGTCCGCTCAGTGGAGAACTCAGGGGGACTTGACGTTGACCCTGAAGGAGGCCACGGCGGAGGATGCAGGAGATTACCTCCTCTACATCCAGCACCAAGACGGGTCCAGGACGGGTCTGCTTGTTTTGAAGATGAGGTTCCGGAACCCGGATCAGACCACTGCGCCGACTGAGAGTGTGAGTACCCTCTTCTGTGAGCTCACATGCACTACTGTTACACCTGTTATCAAGCACATAAGTCATTTACATTATATATTCTTTCTCTTGTCTCCTCTGTAGACAACTCAGAAACCCCCTGAAGAGAACGGGATGAGCTGGTGCACTGTCGTCATAGTGGTCCTGGCTGTGGCTTTAATTATCGCTTTAATTGTGGCTTTATTTATGGCTTTAATTGCTATTGGGTTCATTGTCCTTTGGTTCAGATCCCGCAGATCTTTCTCATCTGGTGCTGGAAGCTCAGAGGTGCAAATACCTCTGACTGAGAGGAGTCCTCCTGCATCTCAAGTTGAAGGACCCTGCGAGGTTTAACGCAGTTATTAATGGGGAGGTCACTGGTTTTGACAAAAACAAAAATGTAATCATGTATTCAAATATTTGCCCTATAACCTGTGTGTGTTCCTGCTTTGCCAATACATTTGATTGAAATCTATAAAAATGTTATCATCCTTTGCTCAAATTATAATAACACTAATGACATTTGAATTAAACATATGCCTAAATATAATAGGAATGCACACTGATATATATTACATTTAATTATGTGTTTATCACTATGTACATTTCAGACTATTTTCAATTCAGGTTTTGATCAATTTGTTGCTGCATTTAAAATGTTTCACTATTATTTTAATAATAATCAAGAATACAGTGAATTTACATCTGTGTATTAATTTGTTACATTCTGTTTTACAAACTTATAGAAATAAATGTTTAAATCAAGATCTGATGGTTCATCATTGTCTCGGATATCTTTCACAATACATGTTGTGGAGTTTGAGGGACGTTAAGACAACGTTTAACGGTGTTGAGTGTTGGCGGAGGCTGCGGCCTGCATATCGTTTGCATGATTAGACCGGCGAGGGGAAGAGGAGACTTGTGAAGATGGCGCAGATAACAGGAAGGAGAAAAGCCAGCGTCACTGAAGCGCATGCACACTCACTATCTCATAATTTCGACTTTCTATCTCATTATTATGACTTTTTATCTCATTATTATGACTTTTTATCTCATTATTATACTTTTTATCTCATAATTTCGACTTTATTATCTCATTTTTTATTTATTTTTTTGTGGCGGAAACGGGCTTAAAGACATCTGTATATGGAGAAAAACGGTCAACATGAAAAACGAAAAAAAAAAAAATCAATATTTGCTGTTTTTCTTTATGTAACCCTTGTGGGCAGCTTTGCTATCCGAATAGCAGACGGTCTTTTGTACAGTTAATCTAGTAGAAGATGATTTAAAATAAATCATCAAATGGCTTTAATCTTCTGTATTTTTTTAAGTTTGGTTGACCTTTAAATGTGTAGGTAAATTATTTTTTAATTTGCTGTCAGCAGTATCTTTAACTGCTTTTACTTTTTGTTTTTTACACATGCGGTTTAATTTCTCTCATAATCTGCCCACTGATTTTGCCGATCCAGTTGAGTCATGCTTTTGGGGACAGAAATAACCGTGAGTCTTTTTTAGGGCGCTGATTGGATAAATTGTATGTCACTTTAACGTATGTGGCTCGACAATTAAATACTTAATCCAGTCATTTGTTTCCTTTGACAATGAATCATCAGCAAAAATGGTTAAAGCAGAATTGATATGAAAAGTAAATTAGGAAATCAACATCAATATTTTCATCATCAAAATCAATTGAAAGCTGATATCACACTGCACATGTGTGGTTTTCCTCATGTGATACTGAGTTCCTGCGGAATCAATCTAAACTATTCTCAGCAAATCCTCATTGTATAGTGTTTTCTTTTATATATATATATATATATATATATATATATATATATATATATATATATATATATATATATATATATATAAAGAAAGAAAGAAAACCAACAATAACAGGTGTTCAGGTCAACTTTTGCACCTCTCCATTCATCCAGGCCAAGACTACAAATAGCCCCGCCCCCATGAACGGATCATCCAATGAGAGATCGAAAGTAAACCCACAGACTCCTCCCATAAGAAGTCTGAATGAACAGTGAACGCGGCCTGACTCGCTCCGTGGACGCGGACCTTTAACTCGACTTCACGCGCTGCACTTTCTTCTTTCTTTCTTTTTTCAATCCACTTTAAAAAAAAAGAGTTTTGTTTGTACATTAGTTGCGTTCCCGTCATGTCTGGTCGTCTCTTCCTGGCGGCCACCGCCCTGCTGTGCTGCGCTGGAGCGCAGCGCGAGACAGGTGTGTGTGTGTGTGTGTGTGTGTGTGTGTGTGTGTGTGTGAAGGCTTTACATTGCCTTGTTGTAGTAGAAGTGAGCGCATTATTATAAAAGCTGTTGAACGTTTAGTGTAGCTGAATAACCTCATTTCAAGTGGGTTCTTCTCACAGGAATTGGGAAATAAAAAAGGAAGGAAGTTTGGCGTGCGTGCGTGTGTGCGTGCGCGTGCGTGTGTGCGTGTGTGTGTGTGTGTGTGTACATTACAGATATCCCCATGAAACTTCCCCAGTTGATTACGCAAGTGTTTTTTGTATCACAAGTGTTCTAAGACTTTATGTTTAAAAATGCTCATGACGTCATATCTTGACGTTTAGCTAATGTGCACATTTTCAGAACAGAAATCTGAAGATTGGATAAAGTTCTATTTTTAGAATTCTTGTTTCATCTTGTCAACATATTGGATTATACAGAGCAGATTTTGGGGATCTCTTGAATCTAAAAATAGTCAACAGCTGTATACAATCCTGTTTTCAGATCTAAATGTTGTATAAATCAGGCTATTAATTATTAATTATATGTGAACACACTCTTTAAAGACCTTCAGAGTATAGATGGGAATGACACTGGGACGTTTGGTGTATTTAAGAAGATTTCTGGCTCAGTCTGAGAACTAATTTTAGGAAAACAAGCTTTAAACATAATTATTTTGTGAGCAAATTTGATTGATTTTTAAGGCAAGGCAAGGCAAGTTTATTTGTATAGCACATTTCAACAACAAAGCGATTCAAAGTGCTTCACATAAAACCATTAAGAGCATCAAAACATAATGCAGTGAAAACAGGATTTAAAACAGTTAAGAAAACATTAAAACAGTCAAAAAGCTAAATAAAAAATAAAAATTGAATAAAAGTTGCAGTGCAGTTTAAGAAATAAAATGCAGTAGTGAGATGCAGCAATTGAATCTGGTTCAGTTAAAGGCAACAGCAAACAGAAAAGTCTTCAATCTGGACTTAAAGGAGCTGAGGGTCTCAGCAGACCTGCAGCTTTCAGAGACCTTGTTCCAGATGTGTGGAGCAGAAAAGCTGAATGCTGCTTCTCCATGTTTAGTTCTGACTCTTGGAACAGGAAGTAGACCCGTCCCAGACGACCTGAGGGGTCGGGATGGTTCATAAGGTAGCAGCAGATCACAAACATACTTAGGCCCTAAACCATTCAGTGCTTTATAAACCAGCAGCAGGATTTTAAAGTCAATTCTTTGTTGGACAGGAAGCCAGTGCAAAGACCTCAGAACTGGTGTGATGTGATCCACTTTCCTGGTCTTAGTGAGGACTCGAGCTGCAGCGTTCTGAATCAGCTGCAGCTTTCTGATTGACTTTTTACAGAGGACTGTGAACACACCGTTACAGTAGTCAAGTCTACTGAAGATAAATGCATGGACAAGTTTCTCCAAATCCTGTTGAGACATAAGTCCTCTAACCCTTGATATATTCTTCAGGTGGTAGTAGGCTGATTTTGTAATTGGCTTGATATGGCTGTCCAGGTTGAGGTCTGAATCCATAACTACACCTAGATTTCTGGCTTGGTTTGAGGTTTTTAACGTCAGTGATTGAAGCTGAGCGCTGACTTTCAAACGTTCGTCCTTGGGACCAAAAACAATTACTTCTGTTTTATCTTTGTTTAATTGAAGAAAATTCTGGCACATCCAGTTATTGATTTCTTCAATGCATTTAGCCAGCCCTTGTATGGGACTATAGTCCCCTGGTGATATAGTTATGTAGATTTGTGTGTCATCTGCATAATTATGATAACATACTTGTTTTTCATAATCTGAGCCAGTGGAAGCATGTAGATGTTGAACAGAAGCGGCCCCAGTATTGAGCCTTGGGGAACACCACATGTCATCCTAGTCAGCTCTGATGTGTAATTAGCTACCGACACAAAGTATTGTCGGTCCTTCAAGTAGGATTCAAACCCGTTAAGTGCTGCGCCAGAGAGTCCTACCCAGACTTTCAGTCTGTCTAGTAGTATGTCATGATCAACCGTGTCAAATGCAGCACTGAGATCCAGTAATACTAAGACTGAAGTTCTGCCACTGTCTGTGTTTAAGTGGATGTCGTTGAAAACCTTAACAAGAGCAGTTTCAGTACTGTGGTGCTGACGAAAGCCGGACTGGAAGACATCGAAACAGTTATTTTCGGCCAAGAAGTTGTTCAGCTGTTGAAAAACCACTTTTTCCATTATTTTACTTAAGAATGGGAGGTTTGATATTGGCCTATAGTTTTTCAATATTTCGCGGTCTAAACTAGCCTTCTTTAGGAGTGGTTTAATCACTGCAGTTTTTAGGGCTTGAGGGAAGACACCTGAAAGAAGGGATGTGTTTACAATTTGTAAAAGATCAGCGGTCATGCAGTGTGAAATGTTTTTGAAAAAGTGTGTTGGTAGAATATCCAAGCAGCAGGAGGATGTTTTCAGATGTTGTATAATGTCTTCTAGGCCTCTCTGGTTAATTGAGTCAAATTGTGTCATGATATTTGAATGGCTGTTAGATGGGGACAACACATATCCAGTGGTTGGTGTGGAGCCACCGACTGCTTGTATAATTTTCTGAATTTTGTCAGCAAAATAGGAGGCAAATTGATTGCATGCACGCACAGGTGGATTGGAGCGTAGCAGTTACCGACACCGGAGGGTTTGCTAGCCTGTCGACGGTAGCAAATAAGGCACGTGTATTGTTATTGTTTTTGGTTATGATGTCAGAGAAGAAAGACTGTCTTGCATTTCTAAGTTCCAAATTATAATTGCGAAGTCTCTCTTTATAGATACCACAGTGAACCTGGAGATTAGTTTTTCGCCACCTGCGCTCTGCTTTCCGGCACTCTCTTTTCTCTATTCTGACCAGCGTGGCATTTCTCCAAAGGAATCTTTTCTTACCCGAGACAACCTTCACCTTACTGGGTGCAATGGCATCAATAACATGTTTTACTTTAGAATTGAAGCCATCCACAAGCTCATTGACTGAAATGCAAGAGAGGGCTGGTGTGGAGGAGAACTTCTGAATAAATAGTTCACTATAGATTTTGGACAACCAAAAGTTTGTGTGTGTGTGTGTGTGTGTGTGTGTGTGTGTGTGTGTGTGTGTGTGTGTGTGTGTGTGTGTGTGTGTGTGTGTGTGTGTGTGTGTGTGTGTGTGTGTGTGTGTGTGTGTGTGTGTTCATGGTAATGATCATTGATGTGTTTTTAATAGTTTCGGGACAACAATGTAACTCTTTTACGTGTAACAAGAAGATATATCGGGCTTTGGATACACACACATTACCTGTTACTGTCTTTTCGAAAGTATTTGTTGACAGTTACATTTTCTTTTCTTTCTGAGAAGCCTCAGGGGACACACCAGTGGAGATCCGGACCTTCGTTGGTGAAACGGTCATCCTTCCGTGCCAAATCAAGCACACGGCCGACGAAGACGTCCCGTCGGTAGAGTGGTCCAAGGACGGGCCGAAGCCCATCATGGCCTTCCTGTACCGGGACGGCTGCGAGAGCTTCCTGGACAAGAATCCGGTCTTCGATTACCGGACCAGCCTCTTCATGAAGGAGCTGATACACGGAAACCTGTCGCTGAAGATTTCCAACGTGCGGCTGTCTGATGCCGGGATATACAGATGCAGGATCCCAAGGGTGCCCCGGGACGCCAGCACACTGGAGCTCTTTGTGGGTATGTCCCAACACTTTAAAGGTGCTTGTTATCGTTATGGAGAAGGGTGGCTTAACCCTCCCGTTGTCTTGGGGTTAAAATGACCCGTGTACGAGTGTATATGTATGTGTGTTGATGGGTATTTTCAAATATAACATTCAATGGAAGAAAAAAAAAAGTACATTTTGATTATGGAATGATAAATAGTCTATGATGGAAGGCACCCAATGCATTCACTATAATCAAGTCAAACTAGGATTGCAATGTACAGAGAAAAACACCATCGGACTAGATCCAGGAAGCATTAGAGGCAGATTAAAAACATAGACAAAAATAGCTAGCTTAGTGTTAACATAGCCCACTACAGTATTCCCTTTAATTTGCCTCAAGTAAACCTAAATGTAAGCAGGTAACAACTACAGATAGACACATTCTGTAACCACCTGTACTTACATTGCCCCCATGCATCATTTACTTTGAGCTAAACTCCTTGGTATAGTTTACTGTGAGCTAAACTCCTTGGTATAGTTTACTGTGAGCTAAACTCCTTGGTATAGTTTACTGTGAGCTAAACTCCTTGGTATAGTTTACTTGGAGCTAAACTCCTTGGTGTAGTTTAGGGGGGGCTTCAGCCACCCTAAAACAGGCCTTACAACGACCCTGCCGGATACTATTGCTTCAACAGAGTATTGTCCACATTGGTAATAAATATGACTGAAACGTTCAAAGTACACCTCATATAAGTCTTGTTTTTCTTCATTTAGGTGCCGTTTCTGAGCCCAAACTCTCGGTGGTTCCAGGTCCCGCGGTGACTCTGCAGTGTGAAGCGAGCTGCTGGTTCCCGCTGCCCGAGATCACATTCCTCGACCATCAGGGAAACGACGTCAGCGCTGAAGACCAGAAGAGTGATCGAGATTCCATAAGCGAGTGTTTCAACGTCACCCGGAGAGCGACGGTGCAGACTGGCAACAGGTTTGATTTCAGTTTGACTTTTGTTATTTAAGGCAACTTTCACTCACAAAGACCACGTCAATAGCAATATCTGTTTACAGATGGTTTATTGTGAGATGGAGGGAGAGAGGGATTATTAAAAAAACTAACTGAAATGAACGCACGTCTTTTCCTTCCAGGGTCACCTGCAGAGTTCACCGGTCTGAGATAAACCAGACGAGGGTCACGGAGATTTACATCCCAGGCATGCTGGAGCTTTAACACGCCACCTGTCACTAAAACCTCCATTCACATGCTTTTAACCTTCCCTGACCTTTTTGTCAGCCGCACACAGTTTTGCTATAAAGATGGGGCAATAATCAATACGCTATATTCTGTGTGTCTATGTATTCTTTCATTCTGTCATAATTGGATGGTTGCATCTGCCAATACAGTAATTTCACTCCAATTTTGGCTCAGAGTTTCCAGAAAGTCACGTCTTGTCAGATATGACAGAAATAGAACATTATATTTTTCATGCTGGAGCCTATTTTGTGTCTTGTGGGGACAAAACCTTTTGAAATTGGTTCAGTGTTGAGGGATAACGCTGCAGAGGGCTGCAATGTAATCTCTCCAAGGCAAAAGTAACCCTTTGATATTGTAATAGTTATACATGTTTTAAGTAAATTAAAAGCAATATGTAATATTGATGATGCATTATTGAATGTTATAATACGGGTAGATCAAATCAAGCATTCTGATTGGTTGAGAGTGAGTCACCAGGTGTATTTTATTCAGCCATAAAGTACTGTACAGCCTGTTTACATTTAGAGCGTTCCATATCAGTGCGCACTTAAAATAACAGGTAGATTTAAATTGCGCGACCGTTAGTTGTCATTTCAAGCTTGACAGTTACCAAACATGTTTCGTGTAAACTTTGATCCTGGGAAATGTGATACACAACGTTTTGCCGGCTACAACTATTTTGTGTTGAAAGGCAGCTTACTATTACTATTCATAAAGTCGCAGGTACCCGTATTATAAAAGCAATAAGGTACTCGAGGCAGTACTGTGTCTACAATAATGTACAGTTACATACATTATTGCACGACACAGTACTGCCTCTCGTACCTTATTGCTTAATTCTAACACTGTTGACAGATATCTTAGTTGTAGGATACTAACTTACTGAGGTTTTTCTGGCCAAGATAATTGTATCAAACCTTTGTATTTGATGTTATATAATGTTTGAGTGTCGGGTTCGCCCCTTTTCTTTCCACAGAATTAGAATTTTATTGAGAATCCAATGAACATTTAGTGTGACTGTTAGTGTTCTTATTTGGGTAAAATGAGCATGCATACAAATTATGCAGGCAGTCTCTTTGTGGAGTATTAAATATTTCTGAAACTTCGTATAATATACTTAAGTCTCTGTAATCTTTTTTATCATTTCAGATGAATGCATGAGCTCCTACATTCCAATCATCAGCGTTGCTGTTGTAGTACCATTCCTAATTCAAAGTACAATAATTGCATTCCTATGTTGGAAATGTTGCAACTCCGGTGAGTCAGGAACACTTTCTTTGCTAAAAGGAGATGGAAACTTGTGTGACCAAATATATTTGTATTCATCACCCTAAAGATACTTAAAGAAGCTTTGTCTGTTCGAAGATTCATAACTATGATTGAAAAGCAAATAAAAGTGGTGACGAGGACCTTTTTATGAGAACCAAACACAGGAAGCATCAAGCAGCAACGGTGGATTAGAGTTTATCAGGAGACACTATGTTATTCTGTTTCTATTCAGTTTTCTAGTCACGGTAACCAAAATGTCAATAATGAAGTGTTAAAATAACTTTTTGTTCTCACACAGAAGGGAAACATAAATTGCTTTCCTTGCAATCATCACTCCAAAGTTCAACAGGCAGCAATACAGAAGATCAAAACCCGAGAAGCCAGGCTGACCCCGTCCAAAATGCACCCGCCGAGCATCGGAGAGAAGACAATGAACTGTCGAACCTTCGTGACAAAGATGAGACCATCCGCAGACTAACTGAAGAACTTCATGACCTCAGATCGAAGCAGAGTCCTGTTGAGTGCCATCATGGCCAGCCTACGATTTACAGAAATCCCTCTAAATCTTCACAACGTGTCTCAAAACCCATGAACCTCCCCCCAGAACAGTTGCCCCAAGACATCAATCCAAAACCAGCAGCCTCAGCCGACAGCAACCGTCCCAAATCTGGCAACGTGTCGCCCGCTGCTTATCCAGCCGTCCCTGCAGAGGGAACGCATGCTGACCGTTTGAGGAGCGTGTCCGACTCTCCGCCTCGTTCAAACAGCGCCAAGGCCCAACGTAGATACAGCATCTCAGCCCGGACAAGTAACCGCTTCAGTGTTCTGGAAAATTATCCCGGAGATGGTTTGGAGCCGTTGCTAAAAAGGTGAACGGAGTAGACATTTGTGATCAGTTTGGGTGGCTTTAAAACAAATAAGTGCCTACCGATGTTTACAAAACGTTCGGTAACTACGAGCCTTTGCCTACAGATGTTTATCAAATGTTTGGTACCCATTAGCCATTGCCTACCGATGTTAACGAAATGTTTTTGTAGAGCCCAAAATATATATTGTGCAGAATTCAGTGTTTCTTTTATTCGGTGGGTTGCTGTTTAAAAAAAAAAAAAAAGTCAACCCATCAATAGGCAGGAAACTAACAAAGCTGTTTAAAGCTTTTGCAATACCTTCTACTAAATATTAAGCTTTAATTTGTTAAATAACAAATGAAAAGCAACATGGTGAATGAGGCGTGACACTGCATTTATATTTGCTTGCGCGTCGGGTTTATGGTGAAGGGTTCGATCCACCAGGGGTCATCTTTTAAAACAGTGATTTTAGACAAATACTACAAATAATTCTGATTTCCAATGCCTTTCATTTTATGCAGTTTTTTTTTTGTAAATCTTTCCCTCTCGTACACAATTATATTCAAAAACGTCTCTTTTGTCATATTAATTTATTTGGTTGTTCGAATCTCACTGAATTTCGTAAAGTTCATTTTAAATGACCTTTTATTTGTGTTGCAAATGTAATTAACCTTATCAACAAACTATTTATTTATTGTCAAACCTTCCTTTTTGCATATTTGAAAACCAAGTTGAACTTGCTTTATATGCTTAATTTTGTGAATTGGTGCCATTAAGGTGATTCTTAACATGATTGACTTAAACAGGGTTTTCTGAATAATTAATGAAATGATTGAAGTGTGACCTAAAAAGTAGAAATGTTCAACACAGGGGAAGCAATATGATGGATGTTTGACACCAAGTGTCCTGTTTAGTTCATTTATGATGAATATAAAAAAGAACACATTTCACTCTTTGTTTCTAGATGTTTTGCTGTCCGTTGAGCCAAACTGGTCCACTTTCTTTACTGGAGAGTCTTGTTACCTTCACACACAGCACTGTGCGGGCTGCGTGTGTTTTGAAAAGCAGATGAATACTCAGTGTAATAGATAGGGAAAGAGTCAATGCAGCTGTGCCACAGTTTGAGACACCCAAGGCTTACAAGCTATAAGTTAACCGTCTTTGACCAGGGAGCAACATGAGCAATTATATTATTCACGCATAATTTAACAGATGAAGAAACTGTCAGTTTTATGTACGGTACCTTTTTTTGCTAGTTTAATAGTCTTTTATGCAATGGTTTTTAAGCTAAGCATTCAGATTCACTACATTGGGAGTATTTATTATAGAAAGACTGGTCACACGTATCTAGACAGAAGTGAGAGGGGCCTTTTGTATTTAATAGTAAATTCTGGGCTTTACCGTAGTCTTGGTAGTGCTTCTACTTGGACTGATTTAATAAAATTATGTTGGACTGTCAGACAGCAGGTCAACAATTACAACGCTGCCATGTCACTGTTGTCAGGTTTCATTTTACTGGATTTCAGATCTACGACAAATAATCTTAGAAGACATTTGACCTTGATCACTACCTCGTAGAAAATACAAGTTACAATTTCCATTAAAATATTTACAACTTGCAAATTAGGATTTTGAATAACCACTTTAAGAGACCCCACTGATTTTAATGAGTCCTAAATCATAATTTGTACTAAAACATTCAGTTTTTTCACATTTATTCTTTGGTGTTAAATGAATTTCAGGGTTGACGACAAAACACAGAAAGCGTAATTTAAACAAGATTTTCTTTATTTGACAGCGAGACAAGTGGCCAACAGCAGCCTTCCTGTTCAGTCACACCTAAAACTTGTGGAACTGCTTCTTGGCGCCGGCAGCCTTTGTCACTTTGAGGACGTTGAACCTCACGGTCTTGCTGAGTGGTCGGCACTCTCCAACAGTGACAATGTCTCCAACGGTGACGTCTCTGCAGAAACACAAATATATATTAAACAGTGGTTGGGATACATCTGTTCAAGACCAAGCCGATAAAGCCGATTTGAGCAGGAGGTTTAAAGCTAAGCTGCATCAGTGTTTGCCAAAGGCAGTTTTCGTCAGAGCTCTAGAGCTTGGAAGACCATCGTGAGTAAAACATCATTTGCAGCAAGTCATCAACTTTTTGGGCCAGATAAAACCACATGAGCTGACATCTGGCCAACAGTCCTATATTAGGACAATTTGTTATATGCAGTCATCTATGGGTAAACACAACAGCACTATTTTTCAAACCGTTTGCATATCAATTTCCTGTATGTAAAACAAAATTTCCGACTGTTTTGTAGTAATAGCAAGTGAGCAGCGTAGTACCTGAAGCAAGGTGACAGATGGACAGAGATGTTCTTGTGCCTCTTCGGTTGTACTTGCGGATGTAATTCAGGTAGTCACGTCCGATAACGATGGTCCTCTGCATCTTCATTTAACACCACACCTGTAGACCAAACACACAGAAGGAATTTAAATACAAGTGTTTTTCAGAATTTTCCATGGACATTAAAGTGAACTCTTTCAATCTTCAGTAGGATTGTCACGCCAATGCATCAGTATTGCCATTAGGCGCTGTCGTCAGAACCCAGAGGGCTTGGAAGACCATCGTGATAAAACATCATTTGCAGCAAGTTATTAACTTTTTGGCCAGATAAAACCATGTGAAGTCTGGAAAACATCATTTCCAATTGTTCCGTGTTTTGAATTAATAGCAAGTGAGCAGCGTATTACCTGAACCAAGGTGACAGATGTTCTTGTGCCTCTTCTCAAAGCGGTTGTAATGCAGGTAGTCACCACACCTGTAGACCAAAAACAGAAGGAATTTAAATACAAGTGCGTTTCAGAATTTTCCATGGACATTGCAGTGAAATCTCAATGTAAGTGCCGTCAATAGCCTGGTAAAAGCACAAATAAAATATGGTTAGCATCCCACCATACACATTGCTTTAAAGCAACAGAGCCAGTCATGTGGGCCGACTCAGACCAGACTACAGAAGGTGATGTGTGGAGGTCTCAGATACTTGTGGTTGGGGTTTTCATCACAGTCAGCGTGGTGCATGTTTTTCATCAAGGACCAGACACATCACCTTTGAGCCGGTCTAGAACCGGAGTCTCTACATTCTACCGCCTCTTCAGACAGAAAACTAAATTTCCGACTATTCCATGTTTTGAATTAAAAAGCACATCAGCAGCGTAGTACCTGAAGCAAGGTGACAGATGGACAGATGTTCTTGTGCCTCTTAAAGCGGATGTAATGCAGGTTGTCACGTCTGATAGCGATGGCCCTCTGCATCTTCATTCATCACCACACCTGTAGACCAAACACACAGAAGGAATTTAAACAAGCGTTTTTCAGAATTTTCCATGGACATTGCAGTGAACTCACTGCAAGTGCCGTCAATAGCCTTGTAAACGCACAAATAAAATATGGTAAGTGTTACACCGTGCACATTGCTTTGCTATAAAACAATATCTCTACTCTTGTCACTGCATCAGCATTGCCAAAAGGCACTATCGTCAGAACCCTGAAGGCTTGGAAGACCATCGTGAGAAAACATCATTTGCAGCCAACAAAGAACATGAACGCCAAATTATTCTACATTAGTTTGGATACTTTTCTGAATAATTCAAGTTACCTCTCTTGGGGTTTTGAAGCCCAGACCCACACTTTTGTGGTAGCTTCTCCTTGACTCCTGCGACCAGAAAATTCTTGTTCTGGAAGATGGTGGGCTGTTTGATAAGCCTTCTCGGTCTGTGAAAGAAAGAATCAACGTTAACATGGCCGTCCACACGCAGGAAGGACACAACCACATAACTCCGCCGGGCCTCACTAAGATGACTAGCGTTAGTTCAAGACAGACTCTAAGCACTAAAACCCACCCTTAGCCGTAGCTGAAACTGCACCTTGGTAAAAAAAAAATTGATGGGGAATGTATTAAAAGTGAATTACTGTTAACAGTGCATATAAAGCAATGTTCTGCTAGAAGTTAATGTTAAGTGGTAGCAGGCTAAGATATGCTAGGTATCATTCCGGCTAGTTTAACGTTACATGATGTATACATAACGGCAATAACAAAAAAGCCAGATGTAAAACTATCTGAGGTTTAACACGGCTCGTGGTTTGTATAAAGACCATGTAATGGCACATCATGCCGTTTTCCTAAACGTACTTCTGCATCCACCATTTACCCCCTGCTCGAAGAGGAAGATCATACAGGGAGGTGGCAGAGAAAGTGAGGAGGAAGATACAGCGAGGAAGAAGATGATACAGAGAGGAAGAAGACAAAGCTGAGAACATTCCAGAAGCAGCACATTTCATCATTGTCAATTGTTTTTATTTTGTCGAGTCTAGCAAAACCAGGAAGCTGTAGTTTTGGCCGAAGCCTGAAGCATTCTGGGTGAAACAGACTCTTTAATCTGCGACATCGTAAAATCCACCTGACACACTTCCGTCAGGAGGAGGAACCGACGTCGCTCACAACCACGTAATCTCTTACCGTGCACGTGGTCCTGGTCCCCCTTCAGGCCTCCAGGCAGCCTCCCTCAGCTTAGTCAGGTAGTCCACCATGTCGTAGTCCGTCTGAACACGGAAACGAACACGTTAAACCTCATTCAGGACAAACAGTCCGATCAGTATATGTAAATGATTTAACACAACAGAGCAAGTCAGGTGGGCCGACTCCAGAAGGTGATGTGTGGAGGTCTCAGATACTTGTGGTTGGGGTTTTCATCACAGTCAGCGTGGTGCATGTTTTTCATCAAGGACCAGACACATCACCTTTGAGCCGGAGTCTCTATGTCACGACAGTCTACCCCTCTTCAGGCAGAAAACTAAATGTCAGACTGTTACGTGTTTAGAATTAAAAGCACGTTAGCGGCGTAGTACCTGAAGCAAGGTGACAGATTGGCAGATGTTCTTGTGCCTCTTAAAGATGTTGTACTTGTGGACGTAATGCAGGTAGTCCCGTCTGATAGCAATGGACCTCTGCATCTTCATTTATCACCACACCTGTAGACCAAACACAGAAGGAATTTAAATATGTGCGTTTCAGAATTTTCCATGAACATTGCAGTGAAATCTCAATGCAAGTGCCATCAATATCCTGGTAAAAGCACAAATAAAATATGGTTAGCATCCCACCGTACACATTGCTTTAAAGCAACAGAGCCAGTCAGGTGGGCCGACTCAGACCAGACTACAGAAGGTGATGTGTGGAGGTCTCAGATACTTGTGGTTGGGGTTTTCATCACAGTCAGCGTGGTGCATGTTTTTCATCAAGGACCAGACACATCACCTTTGAGCCGGTCTAGAGCCGGAGTCTCTACGTCACGATGGTCTACCGCCTCTTAACGCAGAAATCTAAATTCCAGACTGTGTTTTGAATTAAAAGCACATTAGCAGCGTAGTACCTGAAGCAATTTGTGCCTCTTCTCGAAGCGGATGTAAAGCAGGTAGTCACGTCTGATAACGATGGTCCTCTGCATCTTCATTTATCACCACACCTGTAGAGCAAACACACAGACGGAATTAAAGTGCCGTCAATAGCCTGGTAAAAGCACAAATAAAATATGATTAGTGTTACACCGTGTACATTGCGTTGCTATAAAACAATATGGTAATATATCTACTCTTGTCACTGCATCAGCATTGCCAAAAGGCACTATCGTCAGAACCCTGAAGGCTTGGAAGACCATCGTGAGAAAACATCATTTGCAGCCAACAAAGGACATAAACGCCAAATTATTCTACATTAGTTTGGATACTTTTCTGAATAATTCAAGTTACCTCTCTTGGGGTTTTGAAGCCCAGCCCCACACTTTTGTGGTCGCAAGGGGGCTTTTCCATGACATCTGCAACCAGAACACGCTTCTTGTTCTGGAAGATGGTGGGCTGTTTCTGATAAGCCTTCTCGGTCTGTGAAAGAAGGAAACATCGACGTTAACATGGCCGTCCACACAGACACGTGCAGGAAGGAAAGAAAACTAAAGTTAGTTCAAGACCGACTTCTTTTAATTAAGGAGCAAAAACACCTCAACAAAATTGATGGGAAATGTATTTAAAATGGAATTACTGTTAACAGTGTATACAAAACAATGTTCTGCTAGAAGATAATGTTAAGTGGTAGCAGGCTAAGCTATCCTAGTTATAATTCCGGCTAGTTTAACGCTACACGATGGTATGCAGAACGGCAACAACAAAAAAGCCAGATATAAAACTATCTCTGAGGTTTAAGACGGCTCGTTGTTGTGTATGAAGACCACGTTAAGGCACACCACGTTTTCCTGAACTTACTTGTGCATCCACCATCTTTGCTGCCGAGTCGGAAAGAGGCATGGTGGTGCGCGTGGCGGAAGGAAGACCGCGAGACACGGGAAGTGACGTATGCGCACACAAAAAAAGGGCGAGGCTAAAAAAAAAACACACACAAATACACACGAATTAGTTTTATATCGTTTTACGTTACTTTGCCAACTGATTCACGTGCAATGTAAGTATTAAATTGTAAAAAATAAAGTTGAATAAAAAAAATTAAACTATATGACGTCATCTTTAGAGCGTTTGATGAGAGCCTGGATCTTTGTTCGCGCCACAAAACAACAAAAGCAGACTTTCATCAGGACATTTAAATCAAATATAAACTCCAACATGAGAATTGTGTTCACAACAACAATAACTCAGCTGATGAATAACTGCTGTGTTTCTAGCATATTTATTGTCGTACTAATACTGTTAAATCCTGCATTGTGCTCTTCTTTAAACACACGTCTCTCATTACTTAAAGGAAAACCGGAACAGAAAAGGGATTTTCCATCCATCCATCCATCCATTTTCGACCGCTTATCCGGGGTCGGGTCGCGGTGGCAGCAGGTTCAGCAGGCCGACCCAGGCTTCCCTCTCACCCGCAACACTTTCCAGCTCATCCTGGGGGACCCCGAGGCGTTCCAAGGCCAGCCGGGAGATATAATCCCTCCAGCGTGTCCTCGGTCTTCCCCGGGGCCTCCTACCAGTTGGACGTGCCTGGAAAACCTCTAATGGGAGGCGTCCAGGAGGCATCCTGACTAGATGCCCGAACCACCTCAGCTGACTCCTTTCGACACGAAGGAGCAGCGACTCGACTCCAAGCTCCCTCCTGATGTCCGAGCTCCTTACCCTATCTCTAAGGCTGAGCCCGGCCACTCTACGGAGGAAGCTCATTTCGGCCGCTTGTATCCGAGACCTCGTTCTTTCGGTCACGACCCAGAGTTCGTGACCATAGGTGAGGGTTGGAACGTAGACCGACCAGTAAATGGAGAGCTTCGCCTTCCGGCTCAGCTCCCTCTTCACCAAGACGGACCGGTACAGCGCCTGTTTTACTGCTGCAGCCGCACCGATCCGCCTATCGATCTCACGCTCCACCTTACCCTCACTCGTGAACAAGACCCCGAGATACTTGAACTCCTTCGCTTGGGGTAGGCAGTTTGTCCCCACCTGGAGGGAGCAGTCCACCGGTTTCCGGCAGAGCACCATGGCCTCAGATTTGGAGGTGCTAACGCTCATCCCTGCCGCTTCACACTCGGCTGCAAAACGCCCCAGTGAATGCTGGAGGTCACGGTCCGAGGAAGCAAACAGGACCACATCATCCGCGAACAGCAGAGATGCGATCCCGAGATTCCCGAACCGGATCTTCTCCGCCCCCTGGCTGCGCCTAGATATCCTGTCCATGAAAGTCACGAACAGGACAGGAAAAGGGATTTTGGGAGAACCAATTCCTTCTAAGTATCCACACTAACTGGTTAATGCTGGACATCCAATCACGTTCCTGATTGGTGAGTTCATCAGTTCATTGTTGAGATATTACATCTTTAGTTTTAGATTCATAACAAAGCCAGCCCTGACCATATGTAAATAAAGTCATTGAATTGGATAATGTACACCTGCTTGCTGACTTAAGGACTACATGTAATAATGTAGACATTATCACAAATACTAGTTAAAATACATCTAAGCATCGCCTGTGTTGGACTCAACTCAAACAAGTTATATGTCGCCATCTGTTGGACAACTTTCATTTATGGGGAAAAAGATTGTGTGAAACATTGGGAGGCGCTGAGGGGCCACTAAGCAGCCTGGACCAATAAACAGTCATCTATAAACTCTGAGCTTTTATATAACAAATGTTTCCTTTACTTCACTTGTTCACAATTTTACAAGTGAACAAACTATCGGTTTTATGTACCCTTTTTGCTAGTTACTAGCATTTATGCAATGGTTTCTAACCTAAGCAAAAAAAACAGTCAAGTATTCAGATTGACCTACATTGGACTTTTTATTAAAGAAAGACTAGTCACGCCGTATCTGGACAGGAGAACCAGAGGGACCTTTTGTATTTACTAGCAAATTCTGGGCTTCACTGTAGTCTTGGTAGAGCTTCTACTTGGACTGATTTAATAAAATTATGGACTGTCAGACAGCAGGTCAACAA
Organism: Myoxocephalus aenaeus; assembly: GCA_038501785.1. Classification (NCBI taxonomy): domain Eukaryota; kingdom Metazoa; phylum Chordata; class Actinopteri; order Perciformes; family Cottidae; genus Myoxocephalus; species Myoxocephalus aenaeus. Next base: position 637,667 of record JBAMJR010000051.1, on the reverse strand, counting down.
TGACATAGCTGCCACATCACTGTTGTCGGGTTTCATGAGTAAAATAAACTAGAAAAAGTTTTACAAGGAATATTGCAATGTTTCCTGATCACTACCTCGTTGAAAATATAGACCCAGTTACAATTTACTTCATTAAAATATTTACATGACTTACAAATTAGGATTTTTTAATTGTCCCCACTGATTTTAATGACTGTCTAAAATAATCACAATGGTAAAACAAAGTCAAGTTTTTATCCAGATGTTACCTTTCAAAGTCTTAATTATACAGGGTTCATACACATTTTGAACAAAGTATTTCCATGACCAAACAGTTTGGGACATCTCAGTGCATACATGAAAGTGAGAAAATCTATTTAAACTAACAATGAGTGTATTCCTGCTTATATTTTGAGAGTCTTTCTTTTAAAAGCATATAAATTATTTCAAACTCTGCGCAAATGAACAGCATGAACTTAAATTTCCATGATTTTTTTCAGAGGACTTTTCCAGGCCTGGAAATAACCATTATAAAACTTTTCCAGGATTTCATGACAGTAAGAACCCTGTATATCTAGATTTACTAAACAGATCATTTCTCTATTCCATTGACGACATCTAGAACTCCTCGTCACCCACTGATTACTAAGTTGCAAACCAAAAACAAGAGGGAGCAGAGCTGGTTATGCACATGTATTCTTTGGTGGTAAATAATTTTCAGGGTTGATGACAACAAAACACAGAAAGCGTAATTTAAACAAGATTTTCTTTATTTGACAGCGAGACAAGTGGCCAACAGCAGCCTTCCTGGTCAGTCACACCTAAAACTTCTGGAACTGCTTCTTGGCGCCGGCAGCCTTTGTCACTTTGAGGACGTTGAACCTCACGGTCTTGCTGAGTGGTCGGCACTCTCCAACAGTGACAATGTCTCCAACGGTGACGTCTCTGCAGAAACACAAATATATATTAAACAGTGGTTGGGATACATCTGTTCAAGACCAAGCCGATAAAGCCGATTTGAGCAGGAGGTGTAAAGCTAAGCTGCATCAGTGTTTGCCAAAGGCAGTTTTCGTCAGAGCTTCTAGAGCTTGGAAGACCATCGTGAGTAAAACATCATTTGCAGCAAGTCATCAACTTTCTTGACCAGATAAAACCACATGAGCTGACATCTGGCCAACACGTCAGCTCATGTTTGCCAATTTGTTATATGCAGTCAACTATGGGTAAACATAACTGCACATCAATTTCCTTGAAACATAGAAGTCTGGAAAACTAAATTTCTGACTGTTTTGAATTAATAGCAAGTGAGCAACGTAGTACCTGAAGCAAGGTGACAGATGGACAGAGATGTTCTTGTGCCTCTTCTCAAAGCGGTTGTACTTGCGGATGTAATGCAGGTAGTCACGTCTGATAACGATGGTCCTCTGCATCTTGATTTTGGTCACCACACCTGTAGACCAAACACACAGAAGGAATTTAAAAACAAGCGTTTTTCATAATTTTCCATGGACATTGCAGGGAACTCTCAATCTTCAATAGGATTGTCACGTCAATGCATCAGTATTGCCATTAGGCGCTGTCGTCAGGACCCTGAGGGCTTGGAAGACCATCGTGATAAAACATCATTTGCGTGACGGTGACAAGAAAAAGGAAATTCAATGTAAAGTTTGTAGTAAGTTACCCTGTAAAGACTGGTTCTGGCTTGGGTTGCTTCACCTGCACAAGGATATGTTGATTTGTGGAGAATTACTAACCTTGTGCTCAACAGTTACAATTGAGACATCAATACTCATTGTACCATGGTGGACATAGTAACAAATGTAATGGTGGGACTAAACCAGTTTCACTCCCAGTCCCAATACTTTAAGTCTCCTGTACACTAAATGTCATATCAAAGTAATCCCCATTATGTTCCTTTTTGCACATTATACATTTCAGAAAGTGTAAGCATCTTCGTTTACTTCATGTTAATTTGTTTGTAGGTTTTTATTATATTGTAGCAGTGTGGTGTTTAAATGACACGTTATGTTTCAGCATCCCAAGCCAGTGCCAATGGGCTAGTGTTTAATCACAAGTGTTCAACTCACCAGAGAGAATTCGGCCACGAATGGAGACATTTCCAGTAAAGGGGCATTTCTTGTCAATGTAAGTGCCGTCAATAGCCTGGAAAAGCACAAATTAAATAGGATTAGTGTCACACCGTGCACATTGCTCTGCTATAAAAACAATAAGGTAATATTTGTAACTCTTGTCACTGCATCAGCATTGCCAAAAGGCACTATCGTCAGAACCCTGAAGGCTTGGAAGACCATCGTGAGAAAACATCATTTGCAGCCAACAAAGAACATAAACGCCAAATTATCCTACATTAGTTTGGATACTTTACTGAATAATTCAAGTTACCTCTCTTGGGGTTTTGAAGCCCAGACCCACACTTTTGTAGTAGCGGGGGAGCTTCTCCTTGACCTCCTTACCACCATCTGCGACCAGAACACGCTTCTTGTTCTGGAAGATGGTGGGCTGTTTCTGATAAGCCTTCTCGGTCTGTGAAACAAGGACATCATCGATGTTAACATGGCCATCCACGCGCAGGGAAGACACAGGCACATAACTCCGCCCGGCCTCGCAAAGATGACTCCCGCTACTAGCTTTAGTTCAAGACCCACTTCCTCTAAGGACTAAAACCCACCCTTAGCTGAAACTACAAATCGCTTAAAAAAGTGTTTTATTGGGAAGTGTATTCAAATGGAATTACTGTTAAGAGTGTATACAAAACAATGTTCTGCTAGAAGTTAATGTTGTAGCAGGCTAAGCTATCCTAGTTAGCATTCCGGCTAGTTTAACGCTACACGAGGGTATGCATAACGGCAATAACAAAAAAGCCAGATGTAAACCTCTCTGTGGTTTAAAATGGCTCGTGGTTGTGTATGAAGACCACGTAAAGGCCCATACTTAATATAGCCCGTTAAATGTGTTCATTTAAACGTAAAAATGTCGATTTAAATTCACCACGCCGTTTTTCTGAACGTACTTGTGCATCCGCCATCTTTGCTGCCGAGTCGGAAAGAGGCCTAATGGTGCGCGCGACGGACGGAAGACAGCGAGACACGGGAAGTGACGTATGCACTCAAATAAGGGCGAGGCTAAAAAATACACACATTTGTTTTATATCGTTTTACCTTATTTTACCAACTCATAGACGTGTAATGTAAGTATTCAATTGTAAAAAAGAAAAAAAATAGAATACAAAAGTATAACTATATGATGTCATCTCATCGTATCAGTCCCATCGGGCGTTTGAAGATGAGCTCATCTGAAAACCAGTTACAGCAGATATAATTCTGTCACATGACTATACGGAAGTGCTTCGCGAGCGATCTAAACAGACAACAAGATGGCATCACACCCGGGAGGAGGCGATCAAGGTACCAGCTAGCATCCGCAATATGTTTTTTTAATTAAATCGACCGTGACAGCGTCGCCAATAGTGTGCCAGAGGAAGATAATCTCACACATAAACAATTAGCTTTTTGTTTGGCGCCTGTAGCGCGTTTTCTTGCTAGCAAACCTAACCAAATGTTAGCCGTTACTCTGCTCCGTTTGTATAGCGTTTGGTGGTTAGCTCGGTTAGCCGATAGCTGTTACAAGAGTGAGTTAGCAAATATGTGGGAACAAAAACGAAACAAACACACCAGGAGACGACCGATATGTCGTTTCACTCAGAAAATGTTAAAAGTCCGCCGGGCTCTCGGGCTCGGGACACGTCAAATATCTTAAAAGCCACAACACTTAACTTCAACAAAATTAAATTAACGTTAGCCCAATTAACTTAGCTAACAACTGGCGATACCAGACTGTGGATATGAGGTTCTGGCTTTGTGTAACGCGACTACAAATGTCTCTGTTACAGACAGACACAGCGGATATAAAGAGTAAATATAAGGTTAACCACGAAGAATCAACAAAATGCCACGCTTTCTTTTCCGTTATTTCAAATGTGGCTACTGTAAAGTGTGGCATCGTTTTCAGATTGAAGCGGCACATATTCTTAAAATTTTCACTCTTTTATTTCTAATTTGAGATAAGTGGTTGTAAAACGGTATCGGGATGATTTAACACCGACCTTTGTCTTTCAGGCAATAACAAAGACCAGATACTGGAACTGGGAGCTGTTTTGTTGAAAGAGTGAGTATGTAGTTCCTAGTTAGGCTCCTCGTGATTTGAACAAAGTCGGATCATACTTTATTACTGTTTTGTGTCTCCCTGTGTAGTTTCATCTACGAGCGGGTTCAGCGACATGGAGAGGTCAATACTCCGCTGTCCAGGACACAGCTGGGTGGAGAAGAGCTGCGTGACCCCAACCACAAGAAGCTGGCCCAGTGCCTGCAGCAGATTGGAGATGAGTTGGATGGAAATGTGGAGCTGCAAAGGTGAGCGACCTGCCTGTGTGTCGGCGTGTTTTCAACGGTGTAATCGGGCCTGTCCGTAATCACTGAATGTTCTTTTCCCCCCCCCCCAGAATGATAAACAACTCTTCGCTCAGTCCCACAAAAGAAATGTTCATGAAAGTTGCCATTGAGATCTTTTCAGATGGAAAATTCAACTGGGGCAGGGTGGTTGCACTGTTCTACTTTGCCTGTCGACTCGTCATCAAAGTGAGTTCAGCAGCTCTGTTGTGTTTTCGTCTCGCAATCAAACAATGATGATGATGATTTATGATTGAATTGCAAGGACCTGACCAACGTCTGAAGCGTCTCCCTTTTCACACATTCTCAGGCTCTTGTGACCCAAGTTCCTGATATCATCAGAACAATCATCAACTGGACGATGGACTACCTCCGGGAAAATGTGATCAACTGGATCAGGGAGCAAGGTGGCTGGGTAAGAAGCTAGCTATCAAACTCATCATGTATAAGTAAATACGCTTCTGCTCCTGATTGGCTAATATGTGTGTTTTATTTTTATTTTTAGGAGGGTATTCGATCCCACTTGGGCACACCCACATGGCAGACGTTGGGAGTTTTCCTGGCCGGTGTTCTCACCACTGTTTTAGTCATTCGCAAGATGTGAGGAGTTTGTGATGAGCAGACGTGTGAAAGATGGAAGGAAGAAGTACGCCGGAGGATCACGGGGACAGGAACAAGAACATCCGAATGTGAGCAGAAAGAAGTTACGGCAGAGTGAACAAGTTGTACAGGAAGAGCTTGTATTTGGGCACGAAGGGCCACTCTTCGTTTCTGCCTCCCGTTCATTTCTCAGGACTGGGAGGTAGACTGAACGTATTGTCGCACCCATAATCCCGACGCCACTGAGGAAGATGGCGGAGCATGATTACATGCACAAAGCGTGTGGGGGGTGGGTGGGGGGGGGGGGGGGGGGGGGGGGGGGGAGTTGAGGTGGAGAGTTTGGATGACTTGAACAGGGAATGCCTTTTTATGTAATTTATTTTTTACTTGGTATAGACACACAAAAAAAAGTAATTGCATTCTCTTATCTGCCCTGAAGGATACATGGAGCAAAAATGTTTCACGTCAATTTTGGTTGCATTATTTCATTTTTGTTCCACTCCGATTGCTTTTCTGATCTCCCCACTCTCTCCATCCGCCTCATAATCCATTTTCATATGTATTTGTGAGTGTCAGCTGGTGTAAATCTGCAACGGTCTGATGGCAATGTCGGAGGCTGGTCACATCTCATCGAGTTAAGAACAGATATTTCTGGCAAACAATTATTTGATTAAGCAGAAAGGCGATGTAGACGAAGACAAATCTCATCTACAAATAATATTTGGGCTCAAATAATCCCCCTTGAATGCACAGCTCAACCTTATTTTCAGTGGATAATTTAAGTGCCACAACAGGGATTTATGTACAAAGTTATGTTTACAGTCAACATGAATCATCATATGGTAAAACAGTCACACGATCTCCGCATCCTGTGCAACATGTAATCATATGCTCCTTTTGGGCGTTTCGACCAGCATTGTGACCTTAATGTGGCTCTAAGAAAACAACCCTGCGTGTTGTTTGTGGTGTGAGTGAAGCGACTATAGTGACATTTCCTGTCGTCGATGGAAGATGAACACAGACGGCCACTGCGTTGCTCACCGACGCTTACCTCTCGTCACACCGATTCAAAGTACTGTACGTCTACTGGCGATATTCAAACTGCAATCTTATCTACACAGCAAACAGCTTTTTATACATTCTTGTTTGTCAGTGCCTTGGTGTTTTTTTTACTCTGGAATCACTTTGATATTCTCAAATTTCCACTGTTTTCTATCACATTTGTAAAGCTGAAATTAGTCTCCAGTCCCCCTGAAAATCATTTTTGCTGTGATCTCTTGCCTGATGTAATATGAGAAATAAATCTTTTAAGGCTGACTGTCGCTATGTGTAATAAGTGGAGGAATGAGGTTATTTAACGGGTTTGCCGTTGCGCCGCTATAAAGATGAAACTGATCTTTACACAAATGACTCAAGGCTGAAGATCAACATGTCTGATGCTGGCATGGAAGTAGAGTCTGAGAGTTGTTTAACTATTTACAGTATTTGAGCAATACATATAAAATATGTCTTGAGGGAGGTATTGAATGATTTGAAAAAATATGTAAATTTGGTAATTTTCTGCTCAAAACAATAAATCACAAGTCAGCAGAGTTCATATTATAGCCTGTTGGAAGTGTTTTAAGACTCTAAAGTGGACAGGGTTCATAATATGATAATTATTAATATGCTTAGTAAATGTAATGGTTTGATATTACAAGGGGAAAATACGGCCGGAGGACAGTGCTGGTGGAAAGGTCAAGAGACTCGACCTCAAGGGCTCAAGAATGTCCCCTTCAAATGTCATGGAAATCCAGGCATTGCTGTACTTTCAACTGTTAAATTGTGGTTTTCGTGGTTTTACGAGGGGGATTTCTGTTCTCACAGTGGCGATGGAGGATTTACTGTATCACATATAATGACAATTTGACCAGTAGTTCTCTGCAGACTCAAGTCCAGCAGCCTAAAATAGTGTTCAGATGGTATTCATAACTTAGAAACTGCAAGTAAATGTAACGTCATACAAGGTTATTGAGTAGTCAGAATGCTCATAGTCACTGTGAGTGAATGAATACTGTAGTATAGACTGGACCGTGAACCAGTGAGATCAATAAGTATCACACGCTGCTTAGTTTCCGATGCTGTTTATTGACTCAATGCACACATGCAATAAGAAAGGCTGCATCACAGTACAGAGACGAATTAAAAAGCAGCACATCCACGCCCCGTTATGGCATTTAAAACATGACACGTGTGTGCTTAAGACCCAGGAAGTACTGGTGGATTTATTTTTGGCCCATGTAAAAAAGCACCTCGCACATTGAGGCGAACTAAAGGCAAGTATTGGAACCAATGCTACAGAAGGCCATGTGCGGGGACGGCCGAGGAGACGGAGGGGAGCCTCTATCTGGTCTCCAGCACTCCGTCTCGGATCCTCCACCTCCAGGCCGAGCTGAAGTCGGGAGCAGGAACACAGCTGAGCTCCAGACCGGAATCCTGCACCTCCTCATCGTGAGCGACCTGCTGGCCCCGCTGGGTTTCCAGGGTGAAAACCCTCTCAGTGATCTTAAAAAAAAAAAAAAAGGAGCACGCATCAGCATTAAACAGCTGCCATCTTGCTTTTTTAAAAACAGAAACACACACACATGAGCGCGTGTGTGCGAGGCGGCTCGCCCTCACCTGATCGCTGATTCCGGTGGCGATGTGGCCCACCTTCACCCGCCGCGTCTCCCTGATGCGGATGCTCTTCCTGTTGAAGTCGCTGATGCAGACGTCCACCCCTGAGCCAATCACAGAGCAGAGAGGAGCACGTGTTACAGTTTGGTGCGACACTAACTAGTTTAAAAGAGAGAGAGAGAGAGAGAGATGTTTGATGTTTTATCTCACCTTCGAAACAGCAGGGCGGTGGCAGCTGCGTGTGACTCAGCAAATCCAGACTGGAAACCTGCACGTCTGGCTGACTGTTGTAGGAGAAGACACCGGAGCTGAAGTCGTCTCCTGGACTCAGAGACCAGCGGCCGGAGTCCTGGAAGAACGGGTGGGGAAAAAAAAAGAAGAGGAAGCTGGGTGAACAACCAAAGAAGGATCAAATAATAAATGTCTTCTTCTGACACCTCAGATCCTCATTCACCACAGCGTGAGGGAGACCAGAGATGTACTCGTAATAACCGTGAATGCCGGGTCACCTTTTTGTCCCACGGCTCCCAGGTGGAGTACGGGTCACTGCTGAGACACGACAAGAGCTGCTCCTGCATCTCGACAGAGTGGAGCTGGGACAGACTGCTCAGGTAGAAATCTGCGAAAACGAAGACGAAACCGGTTGAGCGGAGATCGGACATTTTAACGGAAAGAAAGAAAAGCGCACGCTCTGAGGGTGGGAGGGGCCTCACCTCGCTCCAGTTTACGCAGCTCCAGTTCGGGCACGGTGGTGACCTTGTTGCCCCTCTTGCAGCTCGGCTCGGAGATCAGCGGTCGCGGACAGAAGGGCGAGTCTCGCTTTGACTCGTCGCCGTGGTCGTCCTCCGGTTCCTCCGCCCCGCTGCCTGTCGGGATCCCTTTCTTAACTGACTCTTGATGCTCATCCTCACAGTTCACGCCGCTGTTGAGAGGTTCCAGGCAGTCCGGAGGTTTGGCGGCAATGTAGAGGGGCTCCGTGTACGACCCCCTCACTGGACTGGTGAGTCCTCCCACTGCAGTCACACAAACACAGAACAATGAGCCTTCACTAACGGAGGACGACGATGTATTCAGTGTCAGTAAAAATTATATTTTTCTTAATATTTTTTAATTTACAGTTAATAGAGACAGAATGAACACCGGAGGGGAAAACAATGAATCGCTCTCCTCCTGCCACGAGCCATTAGCTTTGCTTTAGTTTTTCATCATAGTAAAGATCATAATGATTTATTAAAAATAAAAGGCTAAAAGTAGTCATTTTATTATAGATGTATAATCCGTCTGAATGAAGAAGATTGTTCTATAAGAAGGCCTCAACATGAGCTTCCTTTAAAAAAAATACAGTTGCTCTATGAGGCTTTTATTTTGAAGGGGAGTTACTTTATGTTTTGTTTTTGTAGCTTTGTAACGTCACCGTTTTAGTTATCAACTGCTACCCCCGGCAGACGTATGTGATGTTTTTAGCTACGGGGATTTTGTTTGCACATCAGCCCTCGGTTGCATATTGCGGCGGAGAAAGTTTCCCCTCCAGTGGGCGTGGTTTTCAGAGTTTGACTTCACATTGTCCTAAAAAGAGACTGGAATTGAGCATCGGTTTCAGACGACACAGAAAAGTGTGGGCGACAATATATGTAATTTTTATTTTTGGTTATATGTGGAAGCATACAATAACCAAATCCACCCTAATTTGTTATCTACATAGTGGATTTGACTGTTTATGGACGGTCTGGATGCACCTCTTGCACTGGACGTGTTACCTTCTCTCAGAGCTCTGGCAGTTTTTCCTTTGAGGTCGGACGCTGACGCCCTCTTGGCCGGATCCTTCTGAAGTCCCGCCTTGAGAACGTCCGCAGTGAGAGGGCTGCAGTTGGGTGGGATCTCCCTCAGTGGCGGCGGCTCGTTGGCAATCTGTTACCATCGCAAAGACGGACTCGGTCAAAGGCTGGTGAACGTCTGCGGTCGAAACCGCCGACTGTGGGTGTGTCTGTGTGTCGCTGTGACGCGTACCTTCAGGTAAAGTCTACAGGTGTAGTATCTGATCCACGGCTGACACGCATTGAGCATGTGCAGTAACATACAGCAGCTGCTCCACACATCTGCTTTGGCTCCGCGGGGTTCCCCTTTCACGATCTCAGGGGCCATGTGGGTCTCTGTGCCCTTCAGATCTGCAATCGAATTACACCGGGAAAACCGTGAAATTAAGACACACAGGTGGATCCGGTTCCTCTTCCTAACTGAATCGCTGGAGTTGCACGGTGTTTACCTTTGGACCCGCTGAGGCTCTGCCCCTGATTGTCCAGTCTCTCTGCGTGTCCAAAGTCGCACAGGAAGGTGTCTCTCCCGTCCTCCGACAGCAACACATTGTCAGCTGTGGGAAACGAGCAGAGTCAATAATCCGCCTGCATTGCCGCTGATTTCCATGACTTGTGCTGTGTAGTTTTGTGGATGACATAATTAGAAACAGGGCAGCTGTGCACAGACACAAAGCAGCCTTCCAGATAAAAGGGGCAAAAATAAAAAAGAGGGAGATATGACGTCACCGGGGGCCAGCTGCTGCAGAAAACACTTTAATGAGGAATGAATGTGGCGTCTGGCAGCAAACGGACACCAGGTGGCGCCTGACAGCACCATCGTGTGTTGTCTTCCTGTTTCAGTCTTGTTATTCTCTTCCTCTAACTCAGTTCTCATTTTGGTTTTTCTCTTTCCTTCTTCTTGTATTTTGAAGCTTCTTTCCACTTCATCTTCCTCTTCTGCTTTCTTTCTCTCTATCTGTCATTGTACTCTGTTCTTCTTGCCTTCTCTTCTCTCTCGCTAACTACTTCCTGCCCCTCGTCCCATCCCCCCGCTCGGTTTCGTTCTCCCTTTCTTTCTCGCTCTCCTGATTCTGTGCTCATGCGCCGCCTCTAAAGATCAGCGGTGAGTCACACTGTGGGAAATTCCCAGCCCGTCGTCTTCACTGTGGCAGTCTGGTTTCACAACACAGGTGCAGAGGATCAAATCTACTGTATCTGTGACACTTGTGTTCCACACAACAGCTGCACACAAAAGACACAAAATCCTATGATGAGAACTAATTAGAGATCTGACTTGTTCTCCCTGTCTGTGTTTTTGTTTTCCACTAGCAAGCAACCACTAACAAGTAAAAGCTGACACATTTAGTTTGACTGTTTAATGTGTTTTTTTTGGGGGGGGGGGGGGAAGTATCAAAATCTGCTTCTTGCTTTGCGTTTACATGCATTTTTTTAAATTATATTTTGTATATTACACTTACATCACCTAAATTGATAATAACAAGCACATGCTAACTCAAATTTCTCCGAAAATCTGATTATTTTGCGCGTAAGTTCTTAAAAAACGTTATACTTTGTTAATTATCAACTGCCACAGCTCAACCAAGTGCTCGACTACTTATTATCAATATACCAGAAGACATTAATTATTATTATTGAGACATTAAATTAACAAGATTTCGGCAATATAGCCAAGCCCCTCCCCTTCATGGCTGGGTTGTGCACCTCTGATGTGATTGGCTACCGCAGCGTGACGTCATGTGGCTTCTCTCCAAAAGTTAATTCAGTTTCAACTTTTCGCCAAAGGCATCTGGTTTTATTTCCCAGCAGCCCCGCAGGTTAAACGCACTACCCGCATTCAAATGAATGGGAGCGCTGAAGTTTTTTAAAATTCCTGATTTGGTGTGAATGCGTCCTAAAGTTGATGCTTAATTTGAGATTAAACACAGTGGCACCAAATGAAATAAAAGTCTTTTTTATGTCTAGCTATCTTTAGAGAAACGATTTAAATATGTCACACATCAGTTACTACGTGGCTTGGGGGACATTCTTGGGGGGAGTTAAAATCAGTTTTTCTCCATTCGACTTTTCAGTATAACTTTTTAAATGATTTATGACGTATGCATAACATACCTTTAATGTCTAGATGCACCACTTTTTTCTTGCGTAGGTACTCCAGCGCTGTTAGGATTTGCGAGTGGTAGTGGAGACTCAGGTCCTCTGGCAGCCGGCCGCGCTCCGCTATCAGCTGGCCCAGGGAGCCTGCAATAACAGACAAGGTCAGACCAGGACAGACACTGAGAGATATTCATATTTACTGATGCGCATTGTCTGATTCAACTATTCCTTTCTGTTAAAAGCCTGCAATTTGCTGACAAAGGAAACGTGTTATGTCTGTCGCCGTGTTTATCGAGCAGGCATCTCCCGTCGTGACACTTCAAAAGAAGCTCAACAGTCATCTCTGGTCTCCCGGAACCGCCCACTTTCCACATCGCGACGAGCATCTGTTTTTCTCAAATCTTCATCGCTCTCATGTGTTTGCACTTAACGAAATCGCGTCGACATCAGCAGAAAAAGAAGAAGCGTGCGTTAAAAAAAGAAGAAAAAAAAGAAGAGAGAGGCAGAAGCGAGAAACCCGTTTACCAGTTTTGTGGTCCATGATGAGGACGACGTTCGGCCCCTCTCGGACCACTCCGAAGAGTTCCACCACACAAGGAGATCTGAGGGCGCTCCACGCACCCACCTCCTCACTGCTGAACCTCTTCAGGGCGATCTGTGAGGACAGGGCGGGACGAGAGCGTGAGCATCACTTTAAAACCAGGCGGGAAGCAAAAGGGAACAAAAGGGACTCTGTTACCTTTTTGACAGCGAATTTGAAGCCTGTGTTGACATCTTGAGCGCAGTGTACTTCCCCATAGGAGCCCTCCTTGATAAACTGTGTGAGGACGTACTCGCTCCCCTCCTTGTACTCAGAGTCCACGGGCTGGATTTTCTGACGAGAAGAAGAGCAGTTAGTTTGGTTGAGCCTGCGTTTCAAAGCAAGACAGAGAGCAAACGGACGTGAAGCAGAGCGTACTTCATTGTAGAAGATGATTCCCTCGGTGCTGACGGAGTCGGCCGCTGAGCGCTCCTCTTCCTCTTCTCTTACGTCCCTCTCCACATCTTTGAAAAAGGGCCCCGCGTAGCACGGGTCCCCCTGACTGACGCTGCCCCGGAGGCCAGCGAGAGCCAGATAGCAGTCTCCCAGACTGCTGAGGGAGTCCGAGTCGCTGTCCTGCCCGTAGGAATGGAGGCTGGAGAGGGGTCCGCAGACCGGGTCCCCCCAGTTGAGGGGAGCGCAGCTGGAGCCTGTGTCGTAGATCTGCCGGCTGTAGGGAGAAGGCCCCGTGTCCTGCTCCTCGGAGCTTTCGAAGCTGCTGCAGCAAGAAGTGCTGAGGTCGCTTCTCCCGCCAAGGGACGACTCATCCTACGGGACACAAGCAAAAAAAAAGCACGGCGGGGTCAGGCTCCGTGGTGTTTACATTCTCAGGACAGCTCTAACGCTCTCGAGGCCACGAGGGGCGGCGGCGGCGTCGGAATTCGCTGATTCACTTCCGCAACACAGGAAAGCTGATGTTCGCACGGCAATATCAAGAATGTGGCACTTTTTTTTCCGCTTGGAGATGATTCACAAGGAAAACACTGCAAGCCCTCTCAGTTGTGTTGAGGAGACACGTTTTCCTTAATGTGTTTTTCACATGTGAGAATAACTAGCGTTCTTACCAGGACCCGGACCAGAGAACTTCCACTCTCCTGTTCGGGGACTCCGGAGCGCATTCGGTGCCTGTGCCGCTGCCTCTCCTTCTTCTTCTCCAGTTTTTTCCTCCCCTTGCGCTTCTGTCTCTTCCTGGTCTTCTTCCTCGGGGTGAGCTGTGCCGCCGCGCTGCTCGGCTCCTGGCTGCAGGCCGCGGTCGGCCACGCCACATTGTTGTGCTCTGAGGGGAGACTGAAAGTGCGGCGACGATGTCAAATGGCATCAAAGAATAAAACCTTCGGCAGACTAACAGGGAGTGTGAAATGCAGACGCAATGAGGTCAAACCTGCTGGTGAAGCAGTTCGGGGAGGGGAAAAAGGAGCGTTCGAAGCAGGATGGACTAAACTCTTGGGAGTCCTGGGTTTCACCTGAGGAGAGCACAGTGTGTTAGACCCTCTGTCCAGACACTTTCATCTATTATGAAGGGGGAAAAAATCAATCAGACATATTTACATTCAGCTTGGGCAATGAAGGTCGAGGTCTTCAGTGGCATTTCTCCCACTTGCTCTGCGGTCCCATGTGTCAGGAGTTTATTAATCAAAGGGCTGAGGCAGGCGATGTAGCCCATTTTGCTGTCCTTCCCCTCCTCCTCCTCCTCCTCCACCGCCTCCGCCTCCTGGTCCGCAGCCGAGCAGGATGGGTAGGACCCCTTCATCTCGGCTTTGGGCGACCCGGAGAAGGGCGCTGTGGAGTTGAAAATCCTTTGCCTCACCGCCATTTCAACTGCTGGATCTGGAGAGAGAGAGAGAGAGAGAGAGATAGAACATCACAGCAAGCAACCGATGAGTCAAGTGCTTTGTCATCAGTCGTTAATGTCAAATCGGTAATATTTGTAATTATTAACTGATCGTTTCTGCCGGAAGCAGCTCTTTTCTGAACCCCGTCAATGGCACTGTGTGTCTGAGAGCAGCTTGATCAAAACACGTTTGTAGATTGATGGAGTTGACTCAGACTGACGACATGTTGCCTGATGAAAGTTCATAATTAAGCTGCAGATTATTTTCTTGATTAATCCTTTCATCTACAAAAAATTCCCATTGTAATTCCCCACAGCCCAAGTGGACGTCTTCAGATGTCAGGTTCTGTCCGGCCACCGGTCCCCAAAAGACATTCAGTCACAAAGAAAAAAAATCATCAGCGAAACGCCGCATTTTTTTCCTTTGCATATTAATATTCTATGAATCGACTTATCACTGCAGCTCTTGATATTGTATATTCTCCAGCAGCCATCATTGGCAACGCAAGCGACATGCCATCCAACACAATGCAGTCACATGGTCGCTGCCCATCGGCAGCGGCGATTGACCTTTATATTGTGAAGTTTGTGCTTCCGAAAACTGCTTCCCCATAACGCAACAACAGGCTTTTCCACAATCTGATGATGTCAGCGTTACGATGCTCAAAAAAAGAGGAAAAACTGGACAGTGACAACCGAAGACAAGTCTTATTTTCAAGTTAAAAAGCTGGACCAACTTTTATTTATTCATTTGGTTTTCATTTGATTCTAAATCTAGTTGCTAATCTTCTGTTTGCTCAGTTTTAAAAGGGGCTAACACGTTCATTTAGTTATTTCCAGGATCACCAGTTGAGGAATTCATCCACTTGACTCAACAGGTAAACACACACCGCAGTGGAGCGCAGGCAGGCTTTGTACAGCGGTTAAAGTGCATAGGAATCGGCTTCTTCACAGGTAGGTTTTCAAGTTGAACACGTTCAACTGTGTCAAGTGCTTTAGGGATGGCGACGATCGCTTGAACTGAAACTTTTGCGGTCGGCAGATGAGACCGGAAACTCAACCCTGGCCTTGTTTTGACAGTTGCAAACTGTGTCGTTAAATTGCAAGCGCTCCGTTTCACTCGGAGGAAGTCGACTGCAGCACATTTGGCACGGCCAGGCTAAACTTACAACCCCGAGGTTTGCACGATTGACTGCAGACGGACGTCACCAGTCGTCGCAGCGTGTACGCGTGAAAAAACCAGACGCACTCAAGACACACGCTCTTTCCTCTCGGCACTGCTTACATCGTGCATTCAAACGCCGTTCGAAAAGGCACGAGCTACAGTTGCAGCGCGTTGCATCGGTGCCTCCATCGCATTCATCTGCAGCTTCTGACTCTTTCTGCACATAGAGACATTCTTGATAAAACCTCCGTACCGAGATCAACCCCCGATATCTTGACTAAAACCAACCGCTTGGCTGCCAAAAAAAACATTTCCCCGGTTAACTCTGCTCATTCTCGCTCTTGACAATACTAACTCAGCACGACGAGTACGGTACAGACCATCTGACATCAAACCGTCGTCAAACTTCAATGGAGGCTGTTTGCTGGTGCCATTACCTGGTGGTGTGTGTCGACTTCATGCACTGCAGGACCGTCTACACAGAGCAATTCAACTGTCACTTCCTTCTTGAGACGCTTCGACTCAGCCCCGGTGTTAACACCACACCCCGAGGACTTTACGTGGAAAGGAAATAGAGAAAACCCCAGTGCAATAAACACAACCACAAAAACAACTGTGTGGGTGTGTGTGTGTGTGTGAGGCTGAGGGGCGTGTAGACGTACCGACAGATGCCAGGCTGAACCGCTCTCTCTCTCTCTCTCTCTCTCTCTCTCCTGTGCGTCCGCGCTGATCAAACCTTGTCCTCTACATTAGCATTAGTCTGCCCTT
Source organism: Myoxocephalus aenaeus (assembly GCA_038501785.1). Classification (NCBI taxonomy): domain Eukaryota; kingdom Metazoa; phylum Chordata; class Actinopteri; order Perciformes; family Cottidae; genus Myoxocephalus; species Myoxocephalus aenaeus. Next base: position 621,715 of record JBAMJR010000051.1, on the reverse strand, counting down.
CCACGTTTCACCCCCTGACTCTCAGTCACGTCTCACGACTCAGTCGCTTCGGCTCGGCTCGGCGCTGGCTGTCTGCCAACCCCGGGGGAGGGGGAGGAGCTTACTGACAAGGACTTATGGGAAATGCATCTCCACTTCCCCATATTTCACTCCCTCCCTCCCTCCCTGCAACAGGGTTTGCTCTTCCCTTTGACACGATTAAAAGGATAACATGTTTGGTTATGCTTTTGATGGACCAACTGTGAACTACACAGGCAGTTAAAAGCAACCACACTATGTCAAGATAAACTCAGGTTTCACTCTCAGAAGAATCAGTAGCCATCGAAGTCAAATAAAAAGCAGAAGAGGGGTCGAACAAGATGTTTTCTGAAGTGTGGCGGCGCTCACACCCACAATACTGAAAGGAATGCAGAAGAGTTTTGTGACCTCTCATGTGCTCTGATCTCCTAATGAGCATGTGTGCCCTGGAGCCAATGTCCCACACACTCTCTCCACTATACGACATGTCAGAAAGCAACAGAGCAAACTCCTGATATCTGATGATGATGAGGATCTTGTGGAGAACCTTTTGTGATTTAGGGAGCTGTCGGTTTAGTTTGCACGACTGATTTCAAACTTTCCTGGAAAAGAAGTGGCGCTGCAGATTTCTTAAAGCAGTGACTCTCAAATCCCAGACTTCATCAAAAGATACAGCCTATAAATCCGCCTGTAATAGTGGATTGAATATCTGCTGCTAAACTGTCTGACCGCTGCTATTAACGCACACTTAAATAGTTTCCAAATTTGTTTTTGCACTATATGTTATATGTCTAATTTGTTTTTGCACTATGTTTATATGTCTTTGCACTATGTTTATACGTTTCTGCACTGTTTATATGTTGTTTATATGTTATATGTTGTCTATTTTTTACTTTTTCTTAACTGGTGCACTATTCACTTTATGTTTCTGCACTATGTTTATATGTTGTTTATGCTATGTTGTCTAGTTTATATGTTATATGTTGGTTATATGTTATATGTTGTCTAGTTTATATGTTGTTTATATGTTTATATGTTGTCTAGTTTATATGTTTATATGTTATATGTTGTCTATTTTTTTTACTTTTTTTTTCTTCTAAATGTTGCACTATTCACTTTATTTTCAGACAGTAGAGAAACAAAATTTCAGGTCTTCTGTATGTTTGCACAATATGGAAGAAGTGACAATAAAACTGACTTTGACTTTTGACTTTAGTCTGACCAAACAAGACATTTGTATGTTTTTTATGAGCTTTATGATTTATTTTATTTGACCTTTTTATGATATGTCATCCTGGGCTGTCACAGTATTTCTTTTGCCATTTGCTGGCATTCTAAAGTTAAGACCAAACCATTAAATTAGGAAAATAATTGGAGGATTAATCAATAAAGAACACGATCATTAGTTGCAGCTCCAGTTAAGTCTGTAAAATATCAGAAGAAATTGTAGTAAAAAGGAAATATCAATATCCTACAGTAATAGCTACACATTCTTTGTTTTGTCTGAAAATATTCAATTAAAAAAGATATAAAACAAAGAAAAGTAGCAATTGAAAAACTTGAACCAATGAATGTTTGTCGTTTTTTTCCAGGTTTAACAGGAAGTGAATGGACTACATGAGATTGTACGCATGTATCTAATAAGTACGGCGAGTACATGTACATACGTCCTAATATATATATATATATATATATATATATATATATATATATATATATATATATATATATATATATATAAATATTGTGGTACAATCAATTTGAATCTAGTTCTGCAGAGAAACGCGGAGCTGAACTCCACATAGTCAGTGGCTATATTGAGCCGACTTCTGCTGCACACCCACACAGATTAATGAAATTCCAAAGCCTTTAGTAAGGACAGGGAAAAGGGTCTCAACCTGAAGCCGGCCACAGAAAACACACAGCCGAGCATTCCTGCAGGGAAACGCAGGCTTTTTTCTCAGGAAAGTGTGCCAGACCTGGACTACACATGTCCAGAGCATTTAAGAAAACATGCTGTGTCTCTTCTTACTTCCCCTTTTTCTTGTTTCTTCAATGATTAACTACAATTAAGAAAATAGGTGTCATTGCAGTAGCCTGAGTCCTCTGTTCCCAACGTTTTCTGCCAATCTAAATTCGGTTTATTGTGTTTTGTACGTTACGTGACAATCCTGGATTAGATAAGAAGATGTAGGCTGCAGTGTGATCAGCTTTGTACGCGTTTTGTCTGTTTTATATTAGCGTACAAGTGAATTTATTCAGGTTTTGAACTGTTGATCTGACAAAACAAGAAATTTGAAGGCGTCCATTTGAACTTTGAGACATTAAAACGCACATTTCTCACAATTTTCTGACCGTTTATAGTCATATAATGCATTGATTAATCCAGCAATTAGTCTCTGCAGATGAATCGATAATGAAAATAAACCTTAATTGTCAACATACATATTTGCAGAAGCATGCATCCCCTCTAATATTTCTATTGTGAATGCTAGGACATTATGTGAAATAGCATTTTCTGATACAGAGGAAGAAGAAGAAGCATATTTAACTTTAAATCTGGCCTTCATTATACACATTGTATGTTATGTTCCACTATAGCCATGTCGTAAACCCCTCTATAGTGTAGTAGTGTACACCCTAATGTAGTGAAAATGGTGTGCAGCATGGAGAAGCAGCAGGACTTCCACATGTAACACTATTTTATCTGAGTAGATATGAGCCAATAATGGCGTAATGTTTAATATGTCAACTAGGCTGAAAAGAGCAGATAATGGCATGACACATATAAATAATAGGCAACATGAAAGTTATTGTTATGGGAACTCCTAGATAGAGTTAGTAATAACACCTATCCTTTGTTTTCCTAGGTATTACATGTGTGTACACTAGTTGTAACATGCTACGTTTATCTTAAGAGTATTACTACTTTTCTGAAAGTTACACAGCCGACATAGACATCCACCAAAAGTCAGTGGCGCTGGACAAAAAGGACAAAGGGTTGTTTTAATCGGAGACATCTGGCAGCAACGGGCAAAGAAATGTCATAACTTCCTTGTAGATTCACCGCCATTTCACATGAAACTTAGGTCACCTTTATCGTTCGTGAAGAAGTCGGGATTTTACAAAGTCGTCGTCTCAAAGGAGATTAGAAAGGCTGAGGTCATGAAACTAGAGAAACTATTTTATATAACCATAAATGTACTTTAGATGTTTTACTTACCGATCTTCCAATTAGTAGGCGTCGGCCGATGGCGATCAGATCAGTGTTTAGCGAGGAATATGATTTCCGGTTTTCTTTTCAAAGTAACTCTCATATTCCCTCAATTTTACAACAAAGTTATCCAAACGCTATGATAGACAATCTATTTGTCACTATTATTATTATTCATAATAATTGTTTACTTTAATAATCTTTTAGTGCTATTGAGGTACTAGAAACATTTTTTTTTGGTAAACGACAGTTATGCTTTTATTTTGAAGCTGAAATGTCCGGACTTCCTGTAAGAGCCTCGCCAGAGGAGGTGTGAAGACTGAAGTGACTGAAACGCTTTTAAAGCCCAGCGCTGTAATAAATATAGAAATGACCCACTTTAATCCCATGCTAAAGGTATCATTGTGATGTATGTTGTAGTACTTTTTAAATGTGTTTCTGTCTCATGCATTATGCCTGCATGTTATCTTCTAGTGTTGCTTGCTGTCTGATCCTACAATGATAACGATTCCTTCCTTTAAATACAGTTAGACTGGGCTATATAAATCTATCTTTAAATGTAACACATATAGTATACCTCTTCTAAATAGGAGTAGCTGTACTGACACAGATTCACCACAAGATGGCGTCATAAACTACTGACAAAGGGCATTGCTGTATTATTGCCTATGTTGACATGGAGCTGACATTATATATTGCCTAATGGTAATCATACTGTACTGGGATTACATTCATGAGGCTTTTGTTTTTAACAGAAAGCAATTGTTGACCTTAGCACTGTGATTTGAATACGGACAGGACCAACCTGTTACAGTGTAGGAAAATAAAATGTAAAAGGCATTCCCATTCACACTATTACAACTTCTGATAAAGACATAATACAGTCTGTTTGAAACTAACTATCACTGTTTCTGGAATTATATAACAAATGTGCTGGTTTGCTAATATAAAACGACATAACATAACATAACATACAATGGTTTTAAAATGGGTTCTGCTTCGTTAATAAAGTAATAACCAGACAGTGGCATTAATTAACACTGGACTAAAATACATCAGTGTTTCTTACATCAATATAGATATAATGTACGTTGTTTCAGCAGCTTCATCCAGAAATGTGATGGAAGTTATGCGTCTACATCAAAGAAGCTATTGATGATATGGAATTTTACCTTTTCAATACCAAGTAAAATCCCTGGATATCTTCCTGTCACATAAAAGACCACACATGATGATGTTTATTAGACATATACCCTATGTTTTATATGATTTGGTATAGGGCCTATACCAAATCATATTAAATAAATAAATACAATGCTAGAAGGTTTAGAGCAATAGGCTAATTATGTCTGTCAGTTAATGTGTTGTAGCTTGAATAAGATACTTCACAATATGAAGTATAACAAAGAATTTAACAACAAATGTAATTGCATAATAATACAGCACCTGCATTAGTTGCTATTGTGGTTTACTGGTGCAATTTTCCAAATAATTATGCAATTAATCAAATTAACAAAAGCAAGTGACAGCCAGTGGAATAAGGACCATGTACCTGTGTGTCTGTAGCTCTGGGCAGTTTACTGCATTACCCAGTGTGCAAACTATTCATGCCACTTATTTTCCTGTAAATTAAAAAAAAGAAAAAATCCATCTGTCAGCAAAACCAAGATTGTAAACAATGGGAATAGACTGAAGTACACATTATCTCTATCATACACATGAATTGCAGACATTACAGTATTAAAAATAGCTTCACTTTATTCCCACATGTGAAATTGTGACATTTTGCTGGAGCTTGTTTTGGGGAAAGGTCAATTCGGACCGCATCGGTTTCTGCGAAGAGCACCTCATCATCTTCATCATCTTCATCAGCAGCAGCAGCAGCAGCACAGAGCGTTTCAGTTGGACACAGACGGAGCGACAGAGAAGCTGCTGCTCTGTTCAGAAAATGGCCGACAGATTTTCTAGGTTTAACGAAGAGCGTGATTTCCAGGTAATGCATGTAAAACGATTCACGGTCTGCATATATATGTCTAAATATCACGTCCGGGTGGGTTTTAGCACTGAAACACGGGAATGAAACGTCACGTGCGGCTTCGCGTTACTTCAAACTGCAGTCGCGCATTACAGTCCAGATGACGCCCGCTAGCACCGCAAGCTAGCTAAGCTAAGGCTAGTGCACTGCGGCTGTTTTGGCTTTAACCTACGTCTCGGTGTTTGTGCGCCACGTATGGTTCCCGTCTTGGGTTGCGAGCTGCACCGTTATGTAAACAACGCAACAGAAACGAAATATATAATGAATTCCAACTGGCTTGTTAGTGACCTTGGTTATTTATCGACATACGCTAGCTGTGGCTAGCTAGCCAACGTTAGCACGCAGCTAGCTGGTGCGCACATTTGTAGCACTAGCCAGAAACGGCTGTTTCATTTTTGACAGCTAGAATACAACGATCATACTTACATAGGACGGCTTAATTCACCTGGTTACAGTTGTGTGTATATATGTTGGTCTCGTTATTTAACGATGCAACTGCATCTAATATGTCGTATGTTTACGCGTGAGGCTTACATATCGAATCAATGTGGATTAACGTCATTCACCACTAATTTTCTCAAACGGTATATCTGTTTTATAACTTATGTTTTGCTACTGTAAAGGAGACATCATGTCATCGCTGCTTTAGTTGTTGGAACCTTGCCAGACTGATTTCGCTCACCTGGATGTTGTTTGTTTCTGTAATGCGACCTTAAATGTATTCTTCTCTGGAAACAAAGCAGCTGGTCAAAGCAGCTGGTAACAAGGGGTTGTGTGACATTAAGCATTTTTTTGTGTGCAAATGCATCCCTCTCTAATGCACATTAATAACATTGTTATTTGTGTCACACGACGTTATTTCTGGTTGTATATTTACAACTGTAGTGCCAGAGATGAGCTGGATTTCACAAGCCCACATATCGAGCTGTTTGTCTTTCACTTGCTAAGCTGTTTGTCTTTCACTTGCCTGCTATCTGAGACCACACCCAGTAAAACCCAACACATTACTGATTAGACATGAATAAGATGAATCCACATATAGTTTATTACCTTTTTCTTACTAGAACAATTCTGTCACTCATTAGTTATTTTCATCCAAATTCCCCTGATGGCATTATAATCTCTCTGCTTTACGCAGCATCACTCAAACTTTGTGTCCATAATTATTCATTTTTAAGCCGACAAACATGTTTTTTGTTTGTTTTGACATTTATTGTTATTGCGTAATCTACCAACTGGCAGAACAAGTGAAACATTCCAAGTATGCATGTGTCATTCTGCGGCACATGCTGTTACAGAAGATAACGAATATAAGGACAGTGTTATGCAGTCATTTGAAGTGTTTTTAATCAACTAAAACCATCCTCAAACTTCTGTCGGGTTTTGGGATTAGCTGGGAGCTATTTTATTTATGCTTTATCCAACATTTTCAAAACATTTCTTCCTGGAACATCACTTTTATAAATTATAAAACATATTCAGAACTATCAATGTTGAAATGTAAATAGATGGTGAAATGTGTGCCCATGGTATAATTTTCATTGATCGGTGTGACCTTGTAGGCTTTTTTCCCCCTCGTAGTTTGTAAAGGAAGTTGAGAATTGAGGAATCAACAGTGATGTTCAGGGTCAGAGGAACGGCATATAATTAATTAATTAATGATTTGCCCCTCACATTTTGTTCTTTCACTTGTGCCCCCATCATAAGTGTTTTCGAACAAGGAGCCAGTGATATTCTGGCTTGGTTTGAAAGCCTTTCGGTGGTCTTTTGGTATCGTAGAAAATAGCTGTGAACCTTTTCTACAATCGCTGTAGCTGTTGGTCGTAGAAGCAGTAACAAATACTATGGTGAAATAGGTGAATTACCACACATGCAATGATACCCATTACAAGTTTAAGCATGTGTAAATGCTTGTGAAATTACTTGGGTTATTTTCCTCTAAACGCACTGTGTTGCTGCCCGATGGGAATTCAGTATTCTGCTTGTTTTTTTTGGTCACATAGAGGTGAATCGCTGTGTGGTCTGAATGAGTCTGTTGAGGACCGCTCCGGCTCAGCACAGTGCCGCTCTGTGTGTGTGTGAGATCGGCTGCGAAGGCATTCATATGCTCAGTATTCAGAAAGTTTCTCTCACTCTAAAGACTGAAGCCTGCTGCCAAGCAGCACGGCGTAGGAAACACCCCACAGACGGTCTACCTAATAGCTACAGCCCAACCAGTCCAACAGCTTGCTCTGCTCTACTGATTTACATTATAGTTGTTGTTGGAGCTTTAGCATGCAGCTAATCTTGAGTTGCAGAAACACACCAGGCTATTTATGAACATCCACAGAGCTGGCTGGCTGTTGCTCTCTTACTCAAGGTTGTATGGAGCATCCATTCCACTGTTTGAGCACTTTTCCACTGCAAATTTGCTCCTGTAATGTTCATCAGAGGACAGAGCGACAATCACTTCTATGCAGCATTGCTGTATTGTTTGTGTACCAGAGGCTGGGCAATGAGGAAGCAGCAATGCAAATAAGAAGTCATCGTGGTGGATGGGGGCTGAGCTGATGGCACATTAAGTGGTCTGAGCAGAGAGTCAGCAGGAGGAGAGATGCTGGTCGAAGAGCAGGGAGCCATTGATTTGTTCATAAATAAATCCTTTGCTTTTTCCCTGCATCTCCCCTTGTCATAATCCCCGGCTTCACTCGGGCTGATGAGGGGTCTTGTCTCATCTGAATTAATGACTGCCAGTGTGGCATCAAATCCCCTCATTATTGCGGGCTGATGTGAGTAGTTGCTTATCTCTGCAAAACCGGATTCCCCTTGAGAACGTGGGGCGTACGCCTCTTGTATGGCCCAGCCCATGTTAGCGTTGTCTTTTTTACAGTAAAGTTGGCTGCGCTGTAGCTGTAGAATATTTTTGCAGAAGAACAAGAAGTCCACGATGATGCAAGGAAAAATAACCTGCTGTGCCATCTCTCAAATAGACATGTCCTCTGGCTCCTAGCTGCAAGCATCTAGTAAATAATATACCGCAGACTATTTTGGGAATCTTTCAGTTTTCTGCTTGTGTTTTAAGGTCAGGAGAAAATGAACTCACAAACATGACCTTCGTCTCTCTGCTGCTCAAGAGAGGAAGCCATCTGTCCAGAGCAGAAACTGCTGTATACACGCACTACTTTTGGTCTTGGTAACAAGCCCATTACTCACTCCAACGTCCCACCCAGGGCATGGACTTAAAAATACATTTGTATAAGTAAAGCTGTGCTTCAAATTGACACAACAAATAGCCTGAGGAGAAAGTCGTCCTTCACTGCTGTCACTCCTGGAATACATCTGCCAGGAAATAAAGAGACAGAAAACGTAACTCTGTCCAGAACATTTTCAATCATATCTTTTAATAAACTAAAGCTCAAAGGCTCTTTTTGTATTATAACAATACAATTCAGTACAATGGGATTAACATAGTCAAATGTTTCCTTTTGTCGCATATACCTGCTGTGATTACTTCTTTCCTCTGGTGCATGGAGCTTAGCTTTGCTATGCTTTATTATGATGTTTCTCTTAATATATGTTTAAATATAAATCATAAATATTTCTTTATAAGGCTCTTGTTGAACATGCTATCTTGTGCTGTAGCTAAATTAACCGCTTCAAATGATTTGGTGTGATTGGCTATTATTAGACTAATGACTTCAGTGCTTTCTCACAAATAAACTAATGCTTGTTTTTAAATGCTTGTATAAACTAGTGTTTAGTGATGGATCTTTCTCAGAAAATATTTCTGTAATTACTCCCAATTATGGCTGAAACTAATTTAGCTCAGTTTTTTGTTTGTTTTGTTATTAAAAGATGTTTATAAAATGTCAGAAAATAGAGAAACATTTTCATTTACAATTTTCCAGATGTCTTCATATTGGCAGAACAGTCTGGTAAGATCATAACATGTCATCACTTTGCTGTGATGCAGTCTTTAAAACCAGGAAACGACAACATTGTGCCATATCTCATATCAGTATATTGATATAATATCAATATACTGCGCCGCCCTACAAGCCAGTAATTCCTTCAGCTTTTCTACCAACAAAGAAAGCAAATATATCTCTAAAATAACCTCTTTTAAATGTTTGTTTCTCAGGGTGGGAATCACTTTGACCATTATGAAGAGGGCCACTTGGATCTGGAGCAGGCGTCCTTGGACAAGCCCATCGAATCGGTAAGGCTGCATCCATCATCCCGCACCATTGGACCAGCTGTGAGAGTGGATGATTGGTCCAGGGAGGAATAAGAACCACACCTTTTTTACTCCATTCATTCTGTCTAGATGCATCCAGTGTTTTCTTGAACACACTTGCCACCTAACCTGTAGAGTCACTTGTCTCATGTCCATTAATGCCCCCTTTAAGCCCCCCTCCCTCTCCCCACACTTCCCATGTCCTCTGCCTACTCCATTTCCTGTGTGACAGTTAAAATGATTATGTAAATGCTAGATCCTCCTGTTTTTATGTCCAGATAAACATTTGATCAGTCTCTCATTAGTCATTGTTAGTCATCTTAGCACTGAGATGAGATGACTCTGAAAGCACGGAGTGGATAAAGCACTGTCATTGATGGCTGTTTGCTGTCATTTAGTAGAAATTAGGTACGTGGTAATGAGATTTTATCCTGGATGCTGGCTATTGATTTGATGGAGTTTGCTGTACGGAGCCCTGCAGTCTTGTTATATTTATTAGGTGATTTACTGATTCAACATGTATGGCGTGTAATCATAAATAAAGACCCTCTTAAACAAGAGTAATCTCATGTCGCAGGCCAGATTTAGACTTAAAAGCAGCCTGATTTTGGGTGTTTACATTTATACATCTTATTTTTATGCCGTGGTTTTAATATTTCTGTGACAAAAAAAACAAAGTGGGCAGTGCTTATTCCACTCCATTTAGCAAGCAAGAGAGTGCACATAAGATGGTGTGAATGGCTACATTTGTGTTTGAATGAGTGTGTCTATGTAGCTTTAGAATTCATGTGTTAGTGTTTGTGTCTATAGGACAGTTATCTTATTGTACACAACTTGGGGTGTTCGACATTTCTCTCCTGCAGCGAATTGGCCCCTATTAGCTAAGCAGCAATGACCCGGTTTGTATTTGCACGCTCTGCTTTCTTACTCCTATTTTTAGGGTCCTTGTAACGCTTCTCTTACTGTCTTTCTCTCTCTATCTGTTTCACTACTGTCACACTCTACCTCTCTTCTCCCTCTCGCTACCTCTTTCTCTCTCGCTCCCTCCCTACTACACAGTGATTCGGTGTACAGTACCCTCTGTCATTCTGTGCTGGCATGGTGCTTGTGCAACTGGGACTGCATTTTTCGCTGAAGAGGCACAAAGATAATAGCGCAGGAAGCTCACTTCTTTCTGTCTTTCCCACTCTTTCCATCCCCCCCCCCCCTACCTCTCTGTCTCTGAAGCACTGTGATGAGCAGGCTCGAACTCCTCTTACCTACACAGTGTCGGGTCACCTCTCCTCAACGTTATAGATGTGCTTTGTGAGCCAATCGGATAGCATCAGCAACCTGGTATGGATAAAAAAAAAATGTAGTTTTCCCAATCTGAAACGGATGCATTGAACATTTGTATATCAGTCGTCAGCCATGGTAATGATCAATGATAGGTTAATCATTAAGAGTTTATAAAATAAAAAATGCATGTTTATCTTCAATTAGAGCTCTATTTAAACAATTAATGTGACTAATTTGCTGCATAACTAAATAAAAGTAAATTATTGGTATCGTAGATAAAATTATATAAGAAAAGAACAAATTAAAAACGATAAACATGTGCAATTTAAAGTAGATTAGACTAGCAACTTCAGATATTTTTACATTTAAATATAGATATTTATAAAATTGTATATATATATTTCTGTCAGTTTCATCAGAGGAAAAAAAATAGTGACAATAAAGTCTGAAAAATATATGTAAATTTTGTTTTTCCTTTCAAGTAATTATTATATTTTTTCACTAGAATTTAAGAATCAAGAATATAAAATGCCCTGGATGAGTTTTCACACAGACATCCCACTGTGTGTGGGTGGTGGAGGGGAGAGGTGGCCTGCTCACCTGGCTTGAGTGGCTCTTTGGCTCCTGCGCTATTATTTGTGGAGGGGCGCTGAGGGCCGCGCTGCAGCGTGACACCGCTCTTCACAAATCCGTTAAAAAAAAAAAAAAAAAAGAGGTGCCGTCACTTCGTCACCAAAAAATAACACACAACAGTCTCTTTGGAAAGTGCATGCCCAAAGAAGAAGGTGGCAGACTTTTCATCCGCAGGCAAGTAACCACGAAAGTTTGCCACCGATTTTAAAACTGATAATTTTGAAGATCGTTTTTCGAGGATTGGGTGACATCAGGTGCGTTATGACAAATGACACGGCTCCTCTTTGAAAAGGCAGCATGTACCAACGTGCTAGCCAAGAGCCTCACAGCAGATACATTCAATGTTAAAACATGTAGTATGTGACCACGTTGTTGGACACAGACCTCCGTAGTTGTCAACACATTTTCCATCCGTGACCCGTCGGTCAACGCTTCAGCCCAGCGCCTCGGAGCCCCTCCCCTGCCACTTATTGTGTGTGATCTATAGGCAGCTAGAGGTCTGTGGTACTTTATTGGGATCTTTTTTCTCTTTCTGTCGTTTCCCTTTGGCCTTTGCTCTTTCTCTCTAACATTGTTTTTGCATTGCATGTGTTAACTTGGTAGCATTCAGTACTATTATACCTCAACAGTCTGTCCTAATCACTACTACAGTTTTCCTCCCAGACTCATACCTCCCACATCCTCTGCCCCCCTTCCAGTCCCTCCAACCTCCAACCTCCCCGACCCCGTCCCAGAGCGATATGCAGCGGGCAGCCTCAGAGCCACAGAAACAACACATACACCAGAAATCTAAGACACACTGGTATACAGGGCACAAAAAGATGCACAGAAAGGAGACGCGTTAGGATAGTAGTGCATCAGCTGTTACTGAATTAAGTGTGCAGCCTTTTGCATTATAACCAGACATTATAACACATCTGCCTGTCACTGAAAATCCTCTATTAGATGTCTAACACCTATTCTGTGCAAAGAGGAAGAAAAAGGACGGTCTTAATCCAGGGAGCAGCAGGGGGGGGGGGTCATTGCTGAGGCCCTCCAAATGTTCTTTTTAAAGTTGGCAATGGAGTAAGAGTCGGGGGAAAAAACTATAACAAAAAATAACCAGAACCAATCGCCTGACCACCTTGCTTCAAACTCAATGGGAATGCGAGTGTTAACGGTCTCTGTTTAAAGACGCTGGAGAACTTTGATTAACTTTGATAAACATCCTCTTGATGATTTGAGCCTTCAGAATTGAGGTAAGTAGGTATTTTTAAATTGTTTTAATATATAAACAGTTTTATTAATTGAACTCTGCTTCTGTCATTTCCCCCCCATCACTTAGTTGATGAAATATTTAATCCCCCTCACGTTCAATCTGACGCATCCACACTTTCATCTCCATATGCTGGGAAGTAGGAGCCTTCTGTTTTAGTCGTTTGGTTCTTGATGCCCCGGGACAGTTGTTTCCATTTAGTCACACCTGCATTAGCTGCAAGAGTTAATGAGGAGCAGCAGTCAGCGGGCCATGTCCTCCACCAGCACTTTCCAAAAAAACATTCCTCAGGGACACGAGAGAGGAGGATGAGTAACCGCAGCAGCCCACTTTTTGTTGTTGTTTTTTTTGCAAGCGAGATCCCTCAAGGGTTTGTCTCTGTTTTCTTTTCACAACATGCAAAAGCTCAGCTCTGCGGTCATCCAAAGAAGATTACATAACACATGTAATTTGGGTTTATTTAGTGTTAGTCACTTATGTGGATTAATATGCCTGTTTGCAGGGACACACAGACATACACACAGCTGCACAGGCTGAAGCAATCCGGTTCCTAAACACTCTGAGGTCTCTAGGTGGGGTCCCCTGCATATCACTTCCCTTACCCATATTCCCTTTTATAAAACATCCCTTCTCGTAGATCTCCTTTGTTTGGATAACATTTTCTACTTTTCTTTCTCCTGTATTAACAGTCAGTTGGTGGATTTATTGACATGCCTACCTTTTTTCTGTTTGTATACAGTATTATGTTTGTTTAAAAAAAAAAAAAAAAAGCAGAGAGAGAGAGAGTTTTGCATTTTTTTAAAAGAACTTTAGAGAAGCTAGCAGAATTGCAGTTGAAAGCGTTTGGCCGGTTTCTTACGTTGTGTCACGTGTGACTGTTTTTTTGACAGCCCAGTATTTTAAAGCCAGGTTCGTATGGAAATGCCTTCACTCCACTTGCACTGCTGTTGGACTCGCCGTCGTTGCTTTCATCCGTCTTGTCTGTCTATTCTTTTGGTGCACTCATCTGTTGGTCAACGCGCAGTCTGCTCCTCATCTCCGCCCTCTAACCTCGACTGAGCCCATTTGAACTAATCTCTATATTAGTTGCGACTGATGCCTCGTCCAACCTGCCCTTGTTTTTTGATATTATTATTATTGTTTTAATCTCTCTGAGATAATAAAAAAAGGATTAGAAGAGGAAACGGGTTTAATTTAAGGTAGGGCTTATGTTCTCTAAGCTTTCAGACCATTTCATTACACAGCCCTTAGTCAGACTTCTCTGGAAAAATAAACTAATCAGCGAACTGGAGTGTTTCTCAGGCGGCTACTTTAGGGCGCATTTTTATTCTCCTCCTTCCTCCAAGCCTCATAGATCAGCTAATCCTCCAAATCAATATAAATGTTCACTATGAGCGTTGCAGCATAATAATGCTGCAGTAAAGGACAGAAGCATACCCAATGCCGGTGGGAGGGGAGGCTTTCACTGCAGCAGATTCTGCAGTGTTTTTCCTACACAATGAATTTCAGGAGAGATGTTATCGACGCACACGATCAGCCGTGTAGCCTGGACAGTTATGAGTTGATCCAGGGAGGCTGTCTCCACCACGTGAGGCCCGGCTCGGATTCCTTTCTTATCTCGTCCCACAGCGGAAGGGATCTGACGGTCTCTCAGAGTAACCACAGCTCAGACGTCCATGAAATGGAGAGGGGGGGGGGGGGGGGGGGGGGGGAAGAAATGCCAAACAGGAAGTGAAGCCTCTCCCTATCTTGGGAGGCTAGCATCAGCCAGATGTTTTTTTTGGATAGATTTATTCCGGTGTCTGCGATAGTGATCAGTTGTTGTTTTTACAAGTGACTTACTTCTTTTTTTTATTTTTTCAAGTAATATTAAATCGGGCAAAGGAAAGGCAACAGTGGTTTAGAAAAGGAAAAACGCCAAATGAGACCTTGTGGGCGGAGATGCAGTGTGTGCTGCGTGTGCGACTACCACTCCCCTTCACATGCACTAACCCATTCAAGCCCAGCTCACCTCCACCACCCCATGAAGTCACCTCCACCATGGCTCAGCCTGCTCTGTTCTGCCCCCTGTCCCGACCTCCTCTCTCGTCAAAGAGAACTAACTGAGCCCCGTTGAGCCATCACCTTCCTCTCTGTGCCTGATCCACCCCCGAAACTAACACAAGTTGGAGTTTTGTTTCACCCGCCCTCCACCACCACCGACCCGCTCCACCCTTCTGTATGTGTACCATTCACAGTGCGCTACTAACACCGACGATCCTTTTTGTTAAAGCCCTTTAACAAAAAGCCGCATGCTGTTTTGTTCCAACCCCTCCACTTTCTGTTTGTGAAAGTTGTTGTCAATCTCTTTGTGATTATAAATATCCTTTTTTTTTTTTTTTTTTTTTGTATGTTTGTTTGTTTTTTGGTAGAATGCAGCACTCTGGTGAATGTTAGACGAGCTTGGAATAGTTATAATCACAACAGAAAAAAAAAACACTGCTTATTAAGAAAATCTCATTGTCTCCTGTTTATTTGTGCTTGAGGATGTACTGTAGTGTGTAGTGGTGGGACGGTCTTGCATTTCACTTAATGTTTTCGTTTTCTTGCTGACCCATACTAGTGAAATAACGGTCTCAGACATGTACATTTGGCCCCAGAGATTTCCTGTTGTGCTCGTTCTTGCACTCCTCCTCTTGCCTCTTTGACGTGTTGTCGGTCGCCTGATCTCGTCCACATGTACAGTGTTTGTACACTTTTTGTCATAGCAATCATTAGTATTGAAAGGAAAGCAGGAAATGAATACTTCAACGTTATCCTAGCAAAAAAAAAAAACGACCTTCACAGTTTAGCGAAGGTCTGTAAAGTACAATTTCTAATTCATGAATACTAATGATATCTATGATAATGTTCAAACTAGAGGCTTATATTGGTCTCTTTTAAATCAAAAAGTGTGCACATGTTGGGACCAGGCCTTTCACAACAGACCAGAGATGCTTGAGGTGTCCAATAGCTATTTGGAGCACATGGACTGGGGCTACATGCACACAATGTCTCCCTCTCTTCACCTGCACACCCACATATCCCCTCACGCGTGCATATTCTGTCCACCCTGGGCCTTGTAATGGTAATCCAAGGCCCACTAGCTCCACTTCTGTGTCTCTTCCTCTCTCGCTATATTTTTGTGTTTCATGGTGCTCCCCCCTTGTCATGAGTACGGAATCACAGCAAGCTTGGAGTTTCTGGTCTTCGTTTTGTTATTGCAAGATTTCCCATACCTCGTTTTCTGTGTCACTTTTTTCTATGTGTGCAAAGACCTTGCTCCTGCAGTGGTTCATATATGTATGCGTGTGTGATACATATATTGTCCCCCTCCTTCCTCCCACTCCTCCTTCCTTAACTTCTCAAGTTAGTGGATGTGACTTGATGTGTTTATTTTAATCATCCCAAAAGAAAAAAAAATAGAAATGCTTATACCCAATTTCTTTGTTTTTAAAAACAAATAAATCTAAACTCCTATTGAAGGAGGTTGTCCTGTAGATTACAGGCTGTAGCCTCATGTATACATCGTAGTGGAAAGCCTACCCTCTCTCCCAGTCCTCCCACCCGCTACCCCCCTCACCCCTACCCGCCCCTACCACTCCTTGTGCTGGTAGACACTGATATTACACGCTGTAGGTGATGTGGATGACGATAATGATTATGGTGATGGTGGTGGTGGTTGTGCTGATGATGATAGTGTGATTTTTGAGTGTTTTTATTTTGTTTTTGTTTTTGTTTGATATTTGATCAGTACCCAAACGGGGAAAAGCTCCTCTTATTATTGGAATATTTTTGGTTTTTTTCTCCTCTTCTCTCTCTGCTAGGATAACATCGGACACCGGCTGCTTCAGAAACATGGCTGGAAGTTGGGGCAAGGTCTCGGCAAATCAATGCAGGGTAAGGAATCCCTCGTCTGTACGCTTACGTTCGATGTATGCTGGTGGTACTCAGCCTCCACGCAGTCATTTGCTTTCCTCCTCACATTTCCAGGTTTTTTTTATTTTTCATATCTATATCAGCAGCTTTTCTATTTCTCTTTCTTTCTCTGATCTTTCCCCTTTTGTGTCTGTTGCTGGGTAAATTTGATTTTAAACAAACGTCATTCCAGTTGTTCCTGCTGCTCTCACGGCAGCTGTTCCCTCGAACTTGGGAGAGGGATGAGAATGATCCAGAAGCCTCGTAAAGGATTACGACTGAGGGCAGGGACTCCTGGGGGGTTTGGAGATGGAAGTGAAGCGTTTATTTGTCTTTCAATTATGCGTTTAGTTTACAGCAATCCAGATTCAAGTTGGCCTTTTCCCCCCTTCAAAAACACAATAATTAGTTACAGTTATGTTGTTTTAGCCATCAGGCTTTGAGAAAATGTGTTTATGGACTTGGATTGCTGATGTTGCCAGCACATGCATCTCGTACCTTCTCCAGATCTTACTCTGCACTCCTGCTTACAAACAAAAACGCCCTCTGCTCAGCTGACATTGCCGGGTTTACGTCTTGGTTACAGGCGCCTCTTCTGAGGCGTGGGTCGTTTATTTTGTATCGGGGGGGGGGGGGCGGTGCCGCAGAAGTGATAATGAAAAGCACATGGGTTACTCTGTAAAGAAACGAACCAGCAAACGGTTATCTCTTTTTGAAGGAATGCAAAGCACTTGAATAACCAGGCAAAGTACGAGATCGTTGTCGGGTTTGGTCTGGGCCAGTTGTGTTTGTAACCACAGAACGTGCCCATGTGGCAATGCCATTGGACCCCATCCAGAACCAAGATACACACGACTGGATTTGAGTCTGTTTGCATTGTGTCTTCAGGTTTTACAAGACTTGCAATCTCAGTCCAAATCTCTCTAGTCTGTGTCACATGTGCAGAAGTTTTCTCCTTTTTAAAAAAAATTTATTTTAAGATCAAGGCCGTCTCCTTTGGAGTGGAGCGAAAGCGCGACCAGGGAAAATGCTCAGTAAGCTCTGCACGTAGAATTAACTCCATAAGATGTAGAAAGCTTTCAACTAGAAAGAGGTTTACTTTCTGAAGACGGATGTAGTCCGATGGCCCAGTTCATATTGACTCGCTGCAGGGCTGAACAGAGCGGAGTGTGTGTGGGTCGGTCTTGGCTAACGCCGGCACCTCATTAGCTCAACCCCGCTGTGCTCGTACGCTCATTGGCTCAGAGGCAGTGGTGCAGAGCCTGGCATGTGTCCACCGAGCCTCTTCCTGTCTCCTCATCTTTATTCTCTCTTTCCTCCTTACTTTTGTAACTCCCTCTTCATAGCCTCACCCCTCCCCTGCACTCTCTCCACAGAGGGTGATGAATAGCATTGTCCGTGAGTGATGCCATCGCTGGCAGGCCAATGTGTCCTTGCAGTTTGCTAAGATTAAAGCTTTTTTTTTTATTTTGCGCATCATTTCTGGCATTTGGTTTTGTCTCTCCTCCTCCACAGTTTGTTTTTCTATCCTCTCGGCTTGTACCATTTTTAACCTCAGATCTTTCATTCCTATAACACTCATGCTGTCGTTTTCAGCTACTTATATTTCAAGTGCAACTCTCCCTGTAAACCCAGCTGCAGCATGCTCAACATCAGACATGTTAATGAGAAACACGTTTCAAGCGCACGCCCAAACTTGAGACGAGTTCCAGTCTTCCACCCGAACATATAAGGGGTCCACGCAGAGCTAGCGACGTGAATGAGTCGCTTTAAAAACACGGTAAATCTAAAGACGCAAGATATCCACGTCGTGCTGCTTAATTCAATTTGTAGGCAGCGTAGTTAGATGACCGGAAAGTCCATGTCATCCTCGTGTTTGGGGGGTCAGGTAATGAGATTTCCAGTTGTCTGTGCAGACAGAGAGACAGAAAACTGTCTGAGAACTCCTGACTTGTGTGCTTGACGATATTAAAACACAGTGTTGTGTACGTTCCCATTCAGACTAGGTGTTAACAAAAAAGGTGGTTTATCGTGCTGAGACAAGTCCTTACCTTTTATCAGATGACTGCTGTGGTGCTAAAAAAATGTTGTGTACTGACCAAAAGAGGAGGAAATCTATCCCATTTCCTCTGTTTCAGCGCCTCGGGTGGTATCGGATTTATTTGCCTCAATGGTGAAATAGTCCAACAGGCAGGCTTTTGCAGTAAATAACTTTGTTTATATCTGCTCGCCATTGTCGATTGAAGAGCCTTGATATAACATAAAATGTTTATTGCGCCTATTGGTGAGCTGCTCCCTGGACCCCTCTTTCATGTGCATATATGGCCTCGGCTCCCGGCGTCGTCTCGTAGGTATTCTCGGCCTGACGATGGCCAGAGACCAGAGTAGACCGCTTCACTCTGGGCAGTGCCGTATGAAGGGGTAACAACACGGCAGTGATTTTGTTATAGCGTGGCGTTCGGTGTGCATCGTTGTATGTTTCCATCTGGCCTCCCAACAAGCTGAACGGCGATCTATTTGATGCGCTTAAGGATGTGTGCTTTGTGTGGAGGAGAGAGAGCAAGTTGCAGGGGCTGACTGTGCTCTTGTTCTCGCCGCTGGCACCGCTGATGTGTGGGTTATGTAAGCTTCCTGCTTTGTAGGCAGATGAGACTGCGGCAAAGTGTGTCCAGTTGTTTTGCAGGAATTAACGGCCCACCACTGCCGGAGCCCACTGTCTCTGCTCTAATTTGCTTAATGCACTCAGGAGTTAGGCCCACGACACAATTTGCACCCTTGAATCACGTTGAAGTTTGCAGGATAATCATTACAATCTTCCTCTCCTTTCCTGTCCTCCTTGCAAGAAGAGAAGGTTAATTTTTTTTTTTTACATTTTTGAAGTGAAAGCATTGTGTCCCCTTTTTTAAGTTTTTCACTGTATTGACTTTGTTCTTATTCTTCTTTTGTCCTTTTGCCCCTTTTTAGGTAAGGTTTGTTGGATCCCCTCTGTATGTCAGTATGTGTGTGTGTGTGTGTGTGTGTGTGTTTTCTTTCTCCCACTCTGCAGTTGACCTCAATGTAACACCCCTTTTTACAGTGTACCGTAGGCTAATGGCCTCTGTCAGCTTCCTCCTCTTTGCTTCATAATCACTAAACCTTTTATTTCAATCTGCACAAAGAGTATGAAGCGCTTCGATTTGAACAAAGAACAAAAATCAATTTTCAAATCACGGTAGATTTAGGAAGCCATGATTCCATCACACCCCTTTTTAGAATCATCGTCTCCACGTATTTTTTTTTTTTTCCTCTTTTGAATTTCCATTGCTGCTGTCGGGTATCTGATTGGCTGTAACCACGGCTCAGTCTTTGAATGGCTTGCAGAGTAGACGAGTTTCCCCCCCCCTCTGCTTGTTTGCCTGTTTCTACCTCCAAACCTGTGAAACTTGTGTGTATGTGTGTGTGTGGTCGTTATGTGGGACTGAGATGCGTGTGTGTGTGTGTGTGTGTGTCTGTTACTGACCGGGCCATAGAGTCAACTTACAGGGAAAATCTCGCCACCTTCCTCCACCCCCGAATGTCTCCGTCCCCATGGTCCCCCCCCCTCACCCCCCTCTGTTTCTTTGCCCCTCCTGCACAGCATGTTTGTCCCAGAGGTGCACTCCTGCCTGCCTCCAAACCATCACTCTCACATGGGGCTTTAAGCAGTGTTGGAGGTAGTGACACACTGAACGTACTTCCACATGATGGAGTGAAATGAAACCCTCCAGACGGGTGCATAGTTCACATTTTTTTCAAAGTGTACTTCGGTAAAACTGCTGCCGCATAGCGATGCAGACCCCACTCTAAGCACTGCTCAAAGCCTTGCTGGCTCTTTCCTCAGGTACATTTTTGTGTGTGTCATGTGTTCACCGCACATCCCCAAAAACAAGCTTGCTGGCCGTAGGAGAGCGAGGAAATGAAAGGATCTCGGGGAGATTTGCTAACTGGGCTGGACAAGCTCTGCGGGGCAAAAAAAAAAAAAAAAAAGCTCAAAGGGGGGGGAAATGGTGGTCGTCCCACAGCTGTGTCCGAAATAATTCACTCGTTCACTCCCTGCCCACCGCCTAGTGGTTCTGAGGACTATACAGTGAGCTCACCAGCAAAAACACCTCCTCGTTTGTCCTCTGCGTCGTTGACCACGTCACACGCATGTTTTGTGACGAATACGTATCGTTAGCTAGTTTGTTGAGTTGCTCGTTTTAGCAAAATGCTCGGAGAGCTTTTAATGTGAAACGTAAAAAGCGTAAGTCAAAGCGTTGTCAATGTGGGGGCGTATTTTACCCAAATTAGCAAATACTTTGTGGGTGTTTGTGTGGTAATTCTCTCTCCTCTTGTCCGTATGCCATTTTTGTATCCTTCGGCGCAATGCATGATGGGACATGATGCTTGGTTCGTGACCATCGGTTGTACTCTACTCTACATGATGGGGTACTTTGAGTCCACTATGTGTAAATAATAATAATAATAATTCTCACTCTACATTCGGGCAGCAAACAAAATGGCGAACTCACTATATAATTCCTCTATTTAGTGAGGAGGGAGTGATTTTGGACACAATATATATAAAAAAAAACACTTTCCCTGTAACAGACTCTCCTAAAGTGGATGTTACTTTTGATTTATGACTTTAGAAAACACGCTTGCTTTTTCCCTTCACCTGTTTGATTCAATCTGCCATCAGAATCTGCTGTTTTCTAATCATTACCTCACCCGGTGCAGCTCCTCCAAAGACACTTTGGAGGGATTCTGATGGGATTTCTAATTGTTTCTGCCTGGTGACGCTGAAAAAAGTGAAGTTTTTTTCTTTTTACTGATTCAGGGAAACGGGACTCGTACTTTGTAAGGGGGGCTAGTTTGGTAATTCGGGGGTCGAGACGACGACGCTAGGAGCCGGGGGACGGGGACGAGTGGTTGGGGGAGAGTGGCGAGAGGGACCCTGTAAGCACCGAGCCCTGAGTGAAGGGATGAGGGGGTGGGGGGTGACACGCTGAAGCCCTCTGGTATTAAACCCCTAAACCACACCCCCAACCCCACCCTCCCTTCTCTATGTGCCTCAATCTTCCTGCTTAACCAATTGGTGTTTCTTTTTTACAGCGATTTGATCCTGCCCATGTTGTGCTGATGGTAAACTTAGTGGTAAATGTTATTTTATCCCCCAATTGAATTGTTTTTTTTATTTTATTTTATTTTCTCCCATTTTTTTGTTTGTTTTTCCTTCTCATCAGAGCACCAATGCTACATAGGCTTTCAATTCTCTCTGTTCTAGTCCTCATTCTGCTGCTTGTCTATTTATCATGCATACGTATTATTACTCTTAGAACATTGTCATTTTGATTGTTTTCAGTTTTTTTTTTTTTTTTTTTTTAAACGTTGTGATTCACACCCTGTGATTTAGATGCACATTGTTTTTGTCTGGTCCCTTTCTTTTCCACTGGAATGGGTAATGTGGAAGTATTGTCACTGTGTTTAAAGATTGGTGATAGTTTGGGATGACTGTAATTGTTCATTAATCTTTAATTCTGGGCCTGGCTTGTGACTCCACTCAGACAGACCACTGCAGTGGCTGACCAACAGACCCAACGCCTGCTTTTTTTTTTGGGTTTCACTTCTCTATTGCTGTTGGGCAAAGAGCGTGAACACACACACGTCCATCAGTAGAGCGTCGTGACACAATCCTAGTGGAATACGGCCGCAACAATTATGCAATCATGAAATAAAAGTGTTCGGTTTCTCAGCTGACGGACACTGCAGTGGGGCTGAGGGTCCAGCTAGGCCATTATATGTTACAATGCCCATGCATTTATGATTTCAGAATGATTATGTCATTGGGCTGTGATGACTAAATTACTCAGTGAAAGCACAGGAATTGAATGATATTCGTACCTTCCTTTATCCAGGAAGGTACGACTGTGTCAATTTAAAGTGATAAATTCATAGTTTATGGAAAGCTTAAAGCTTCCATATGCATTAATATTTAGTACATTATAAATGTGTATTTTGGGCTCTTTTTTTTGGCTCAAAGTATTAGAAAATGTATCTTTTTATTATTAGCCTTCTGTTTTTTTCTTTTTCTAAAAGAGAAAACCTTTAATGTTGATTCTAACCACAGCAGTTACACTTTGATTTGTATATTTTCAAGCCCAATGCTTGTTGTTATTCCATATGCCCAATGGTATACATACAATAATAATTCATAA
This sequence comes from Myoxocephalus aenaeus, assembly GCA_038501785.1. Classification (NCBI taxonomy): domain Eukaryota; kingdom Metazoa; phylum Chordata; class Actinopteri; order Perciformes; family Cottidae; genus Myoxocephalus; species Myoxocephalus aenaeus. Next base: position 598,915 of record JBAMJR010000051.1, on the reverse strand, counting down.
AAAAAAACTTGAATATGTGGGAAAGAAAAAAAAGAAGAAAAAAACTGAAACCAAACTTAATTGATAATCACTATCAGTAAGATTGATTATTGTCTCTGGCTGGCAACAGGAGCAGCAGAACTAGTCCAAATTATTTTGATGCCTCTTGTTCTGAGACCCCTCCTCCTCCTCCCTGTCTATCTGTCTGTCTGCCCCCCCCTTCCTTCTCCTCCCCCCCTTCCCATCCCCATGTTTTACCAGGTAAGTATCCCCATCCCTTGCACTGTCACCATGGCGATACCTGGCCTGTGACGTCACTCTGCTGTAGTTCAGTGCTTGTGTCCTTTTTTAATTTGTACTGTCTTTCTCTCTGCTTTGTTTGGCTGATTTTATGAGTGGATTAAGCAATTCTGTGTCAATCTCCAAAGTAGTTTTGATTTTTTTTTTTAAATATATATTTTATATCTTTAATGTTTCATTCTGTTTTTTTTTTTTTTGGTTGTCTTTGGTTTGTTTACTTTCCTACAGTTAATTTCCTTCCGATCCAGCTCTTTTCACAGCTTACGTAATGTCATTTAAATAGGAAGGGTGGGACAAGGGAGTGAATTTGGACCTCAGGACCGTTGAAGGGTGCAAGGGTCAGAAAGATGGTGGCCCCAGATAATATTTGGGAGGTTTTATTCCCCTTCATGGAGGGCGTCGCAGTGGTGCTCAGTGAGCAGTGGCAGCAGCTGCTCGGCCTGTTGCAACTCCCTTCACACACACACACACACACACTAACGCACCACACGCGGCCCCTCAAGCTGTAGCGTCCTTGATAAATTTGGCATTCTGGTTCAACGGGACTGCAGCAGTGAACGGGTGGAGGAGGGGCGGCGACACTGAGCAGCGATGTAATCAGATTGGCTTCGAGCTGACGGTTTTGTTTCTAGTGAACTTAAACGGTCTCTGCTGCCCGTAACTGCAGCTCATTTGACTCATTCAAAAAATGCAAAGGTCAAACGTAACGTTAAAAGGTGCATTGGTCTGTACTCGGTGGCTGCGGTAAGCTGTGAGAATGGCTGGTGTTTGGTTCACTGTAGCTTTCTGGTCTCTTTGCACTTCAAGGCAAAATTCTCTAACCCCAGCACCCTATGCTCTAAAAGCAGGCTGTCTCCGAGCTGGCCCCCCGTCCCCGCCTCAGAAACTCACCTCGTCCTCTCTCTGTCTCTTTCCCCTCAGGACGCACCGACCCTGTGCCCATCACCCTCAAATATGATGTCATGGGGATGGGAAGAATGGAGATGGAGGTAAGACGCTGTTCATTTTACACCCATCACCTGTTTTTACATAGTTCTTAATGAATGAAGACTTAGTAGACGCATCAGACATATTTTAAATGTCCTGGTTGCTGCTACAGATCATCAGTGTCCAGTAGGGTTGGGCGACTTATAAACATTTCCCAACCGGCCACCTTCAGCCCAACAAAGCTATTTTAGCCTCTTTTTTTTATTTTATTTTTTATAAACACAACTCTCATTTTCGTTATTGAACCGAAAAAATTGGAATACATGAGCAGAAATGGAATATCATATTAATAAGTTTGTTTTCTTTCATGTATAATCAGCTTAAAATAAGTATTGTTGTTCTGATACCTTTTTAGCCAAACACTGGCTCTGGATGGGGCCACTTACTGATTCTCCTTCACGCTTTAACCTAAATCCGCTGCAACGATTGCCGAGAGGTGTTTGAAATCAAGAACATGTGGCAACACACCCATTGATCAATTAACCCACGGGGCTGACATTCCAAACCGTCTCTGGAAGAATTATTGGGAGCTTTTAAATCCATGAAGAAACCCCATAAATGAGCTCGCAGAGCAGCGGGCATGCAGAGAGCCCGGTTTCAGCCGGAGTCGCGTAAAAGCTCGGCAGCATCGGAAGCTAAAAGCATTCTCTGAAATGATCGATCGCGCTTCACCGGCCCGACTGCGTGCGGTGGATGCCAGAAGAGCACTCGCCTGAATGAATTTATGGGCGCTGTGGAAATGCTCAAAAATCCTGGGAGGTGATGCAGGAAAATAAGGTCCAGGGTCCAAAGAAGTTATAATAAAAGAATATTTAATAAAAAGTGATAGACAGATAGCTTATGCTTTCGATCGAGCTCCTCTTACTCCACCAGCGAACACCACGGGCACGCAGGTCCGAGTCGCTTGCTAGTAGCCGGAAGAAGAGAACGCTCCTCCTTCATACAGTTAATTTTATATCATTCATGGAGCCTAGAGCCCTGCCTCTCATTAACAGTCCGGCGTACACACCTCTGGTTGCCGCTTAACTCGCTATTTGCCCGCAACTAAAGTGACGGAGCCCCGTCCACTTCTTCTTCTTCTTCTTCTGCTGACCGGTAAAGTCTCAAACGTCAATCTTCAGCTCCGCCACCTCAGGCGAACAAGGAAACTACAAGTCCTTCTAGCGGCAGTACATGCAGCATGCAGCATCTAACATCCATTCACACATTAATCATTTCACAGTAAATAAAAGTGACCTTCATATGCATACAATTACAAATCCTTCATAATAATATCCCTTATTAATTATCATATTCCATGCATTGTAATGTACACAATAAACCTCACACTGTACAAGTCCAAATTTGACTAACTAAACTCTAAAAAAACCTTCAGCGCCAAATGTTAATCGGTCCGTAGAGAAAGATTCGCGGTACGGGTTATGTCCCTCAGCTCCACCGAGGGGAAACATCTCAATGCTGAAACATGAATCCTGTGCACGAAGCACGGGTGGTTCGTCAAGATGGTCCGTTAAAGATCTCGACTGCCGTGACCTCGACCCCCAAAAGAAACGCCGTATAGATACAGACATGAATTATCACATGATGAAAGTAACACTTGCCGCCTCAGTAAACACGAAGATGCCTTAAATCTGCCGGCTGCAGGACGCAAACGTTCCTGGAATTTCAGTTCCTGCAGTAAATTTGCGTTTGACCTTCAAAGTTTCTGCTGCGTGTCATTCATCTGTCTTAAGGAGGATTGTGGAGGAATGTTTCTATGTTGACGTGCTCCCACAATCCATCATGTTCAATGTGAAATGTTTTTTGTCTGCCGCAGTATGAGTATCTGCTCTGTAAATCGCGTGTCCTGTGTTCGCTCCTACTTTTGCATTGATGCGGTATTGTAGACAGAGTGCTTGTTTTGATAGAGCCAAACTGACTAAATAGGACTTCAGTTGGACTTAAGCAATCTGTCGGCATCAGAAAGATGTAGGAAAGAAAACACAAACGGACCAATCACAGCCCCTGTAGCCCGTATGGGCCAACGGCTAACAGCTTGTCCACACAGTTTAATAAAACCATGAATGGAATATAAGATGAAACTGGACTGCTCGCTTTGATCCAGGAGTGTTTTCTGCCAGTGCTGTAACCGCGCTGTCTGTACTTTTTGTATTTTTTTTAAGCTGGACTATGCAGAGGACGCCACAGAAAAGAGAAGAGTGCTCGAAGTGGAGAAAGAGGACACAGAAGAACTGCGGCAAAAATACAAGGTGTGTGTGTCATTCTGATTGTTGGTGCTGGTTCTGTCACTCGTACTCGTAAAGGCTGCTGTAGTGCATCTAAAAAGTGGAATTAAACACTCAACCATTCCTTCCTGTATTTCCTATCGACAACAGGACCAGGTGGAAAAGGAGAAAGCCATTGCAAAGGCTCTGGAAGACCTGAGAGCCAATTTCTACTGTGAGCTATGTGACAAACAGTACACCAAACACCAGGAGTTTGACAACCACATTAACTCTTACGACCACGCTCACAAGCAGGTACTTCTGAATATCAATTCTCGCCCTCCTAATGGGGGGGGATCTGTCTCGTCTTTTTGTTTTCTGTGAGAGAAGAGATCCTGAAGGGCTTTGTTTCTCCCCCGTCTTTCATGTAATGCAGCGACTCAAAGAGCTCAAGCAGAGAGAGTTTGCTCGTAACGTCTCATCCCGTACCCGGAAAGGTGGGAAGAAGCACGAAAAGATGCTGCGCCGATTGCACGAGCTGGCGGAGCAGAGGAAACAACAGGACCGGTAAGAACGTGTTCCTGGACTGCCCTCTGCTGGCTGGATATCAACATATATCTGTAGACGTAGCACAATAGCATGTGTGAAGCAACAAAGATCACATATTCAAACAAAAAATATAGATTTAATATTATTTTAACAATTTATATTCACTGAAGCAGCTTGACATCCTGGATATATCCTACAAACACGTATTGTACATCCCTCTGTTTGCGTCTCTCGAAACTTGCTTCTCTGTTTTTTTTCTCCAGAAATTATATATTTATTCAGTGAGTTAGCGTAGCTCTGACCTTTCTGCAACATCTCATTGTTATCATGCGCTTGTGTTTCAGCACTCCAGGAAGCGGGCCCATGTTCAAACCCACCACGGTGGCCGTCGATGGAGAGAAGTCCGAAGATGGCGACCTGACGCCGGAGAACACGGCTTTACCAGACTGTGTCCTGGAAGGACCTTTCGCAGATTTAAGTGAGGAAACCTCGCCGAAGCCGAGTCCAACCATCAGCTTCTCTCTGGGGAAGAGCAGCGCCACCTCCCCGACCCCGAGTGGAGCGTCCAAAGTCAGCGTGTCCTTCTCTTTCGCCAAGAAAGCCCCGGTGAAGCTGGAGACGGTTGCTGCAGTGTTTGCAGATCATGGCGAGGAAGCTATGGAGGAAGAGGAGAGCCAGGAGGGAGAAAAGGCCGGAGGGCAAGAGGAGACATCTGGCAGCAGCCCAAACAGCCCTAAGGAGGAAGGATCAGGAGGAGGAGGAGGAGGAGGAGGAGGAGGAGGAGAGACCGCTGTTGTGGCAGCGGAGGAAGAGGTGCAGCCGGCTGATGACGGAGCCTCTTTAGCCTCCACTCTCAACAAGCTGAAGATGATGATGAAAAAAGAGGAAGGATATGCTGGACAGGAGCCCGAGTACTATCACTACATACCTCCGGCTCACTGCCGGGTAAAGCCTCGCTTCCAGTTTTTGCTGTTCATGAAGGCCACCGACCAGTGTCTGATCAAAGCTGACGAAGACGAGGAAGAGGTGCAGGATGATGAGGAGGAGGAGGAGGAGGATGACGACAAGGAGGAGGATGACGACGACGAGGAGGAGGAGGAGAAGAAGACGAAGAAGAAGGATGAAGATATTCCTGAACCGACGGAGCCAGACGTCACAGAGTGCAAGACTGAAAAAGAACAAGTTGATGTCACGTCATCCCCGGACCCCGAGCCGGCTCCTCCGTCGCCTAAAGTAAAGACGGAGGAGGTCTCTGCCTTAGAAGCAGATCCGGCTCCCATTGTCCCGGTATCTCCTAAACAGAAAGCAGAGGGAGCACAGGATACTCCTGATTCCAACTCGGGTCCTAAAATCCCCACAGGTCCCTTCTTCCCAGTGCTGAGTAAAGATGAGAGCACGACCCTGCAGTGGCCCTCTGAGCTCCTCGAATTCACCAAAGCCCAGCCTTCCCTGTCTTACAGCTGTAATCCCCTCTACTTTGACTTCAAGCTGTCCCGCAACAAAGGAGCGCGTGGTGGGAAAGCGGCAAAGTCCTCAAAGCCTTGTGAAGAATCTGATGACAAGAGGAAAGAGTCGGCTGCCTCAACAGCTGAAGTAGACAAGACTAACAAACCCGGGACCAGCGCCGACAAAGACAAGCCAGCGACGGCGGCGGAGCCCGGCCAACCGGACGGCGAGGAGCAAAAGCTCGCGGCCGGCAGCAGTAGCGCCAAGAAGAAAAAGAAAAAGAAGAAGCATAAGAAGTCTGCAAAGCGCTCAAAGCGCAAAGGAAAAGACAAGGAAGCGAAAGAGGATGCGGAGGGCGAGACCGAGGCAACGCAGGAGAAGCCCAAAAAGAAGAAAAAACACAAACGGAAGAAGAGCAAAAACAAGGCTCCGGATCAAGACCAGGCAGCGGTAGCGGTTGGGGAAAAGGAAAAGGAGAAACCAAAGTCGGAAGATAAAGCCGTTGCCTCCTCTGTTACGCTGACAACTGGAGGGGGAGGAGCTACGGTAAATCCAGGAGTGGAGTCGGGGAAGAGGAAACGCGCTACGAAGGAAGTGCCTTGCAAGTCTGGAGCCGAGGAAGGAGGGGCCGGAAAGGGCGCCGACAAGGTCAACTCGGAGGAGCACAGCGCCCCCAAGCGACAAAAGACGGACTCCGGTGCGCCTCAAAGCGCCTCCTGCTCCACCTCGGCCCAGAAGAGTCCCGGTCCCGGTCGACCTCCCAGCAGCGAGAGCGAGGACGAAGGGGGCTCCAATACTCAGCGCTCGCGTCACCACAGGTCGAGTCCCCGGGAGCAGCGGCGCCACCACAGCGAGGAGTCGCGGCGGTCCTGCAGCCGCTCCTCGAGGCGGGGGGAGAGGCGGGGCAGCAGCCGCCAGCGCCACCGAGGCCAGCCCTCCCGCAGTCACTCGGACTCCAGCAGCTCCGAGCGCTCCTCGGCGGGCAGCAGCGCCTACAGCCGCCGCAGCCGGAGCTACTCGGACAGCTACAGCGACTACAGCAAAGAGGGTCGCCGGCGGAGGCGCTCCAAGCGCTCGTCGGGCTCCGAGTACGAGCGGCGGGGAAGCCGAGGGCGGAGACGATCCAGGAGACGCCAGTCCTCCTCCTCCTCCTCGGAAGACTCCCGCTCCCGTTCACGCAGCTACAGCCGCAGGAAGCGGCACCGGCGGCACCACCGGAGCAGCTCCAGGAGCTCCAGCAGCTGGAGCCGCAGCACCAGCGCCAGATCCTGGAGGCGCAGCTACAGCCGGAGCCACAGCTCCGCCAGCCGCTCCTCCAGCTCCACCAAAGGCTCGTCTCGCCGACGGGCCCCGAGGGCTCGGGTCGACGCCGCCGACGCACAGCGCAGAGACTTCAACCGCTCGTGCATCTACCGCTCCCAGTCTCCGCGTTCATCTTCGTCGCGAGGCCTTAACCGCAACGCCCATTCATCCGGCTCGCAGTCTCTGCGGCTAGGGGGGTCACGAGATGCAGGGGAGCAAAAAAACAGCCTCACCGCACGCCAGCTGCTGGAGAAGGTCCAGTCTAAGAAAAGCTCTGATGATTCTACCACAGGAACAAAATCTGGGATTAAGATCAAGGACCCACCACAGGGATACTTTGGTCCCAAACTACCGCCGACCCTGGGAAGCAAAGCCATGCTGCCGCTTTTTGGTAAGCTGCAGGCCGGGAAGAAACCCTTGTTTCCTCTCACCAGACCCGTGGAGAGTGAGAAGTCGGGAGCGGGGAAGTGCTCTGAGCCAGAGGTTGTCCTGGAGGAGCCCATCAGGGAGTTCCCTCCTCCGCCGCCGCCTCCAGCGCCACCGGTCCAGAAGGTGGAAGAGGCCCCGCAGATCACAGTGGTGGTGCAAGAGGAGACGCCGCATCCCGCTCCAGAAGTCCAGCTGCTCCAAGAACCCCAGCCGTTGTTTGAACAGGACCCCTCCATGACGATGGCCCAGTACCAAGGAGAAACGGGACAGGACCCCTCTCAAAACCCCATGATGGACTCCCTCATGACAGAAATGCAGCAGCAGCAGCCGCCGATGCACGCCTACCCATCTTACCCGCCGCCCAACATGGAGGAGGACTGCATGGAGGCGGAGGAGGACGGCCTGGCTCCTCTGGAGAGTCAGCCCATCACGTTCACGCCGGAGGAGATGGAGAAGTACGGCAAGCTGCAGCAGGCTGCTCAGCAGCACATCCAGCAGCAGCTTATGGCCAAGCAGGTCAAGACGTTTCCCTCCGCCGCCGCCGCCGCGGCCGCCGCCGCCGCAGCCGCCGCCGCCGCCGCCAACATGGCCCAGGCGCCCCATCCCCAGGCCATGCAGCAGATCCACATCCAGCAACCCACCATATCCATGCCCTCCGGCACGTCGCTCGCCACGGTGCAGCACGCCATCCTGCAGCACCACGCCGCCGCCGCCGCAGCCATGGGGCTCCACCCGGCACACGCCCACCACCCGCACCCCGCACACGCCCAGTTGGCCCAGGTACACCACATTCCCCAGCACCACCTTACCCCTATCTCCTTGTCTCACATGGGTCACTCCCTGGGCCACACCCTGGGTCACTCCCTGAGTCACTCGCTAGGTCATTCTTTGGGACACCAACTAGGACACGCCGGGCTGATTCCCGCCCACCACACGGCCTTCCTCTCCGGTCAGCCTATACATATTATCCCGGCGTCTGCACTTCACCACACTCCCTTAGCGCTCCACCATGTTCCTCATGGCCTCTACCCCACACTTTTCGCACAACGTCCCTCGCAGGCTGCCGCAGCAGCGGCGCTCCAGCTCCACCCGCTGCTACACCCAATCTTCTCAGGGCAGGACCTCCAGCACCCACCCAACCACGGCTCTTGAGTTGTGATACAAGTGAAGGAGTTCTAGTCACGGCACCCAACCACTGGAAGGAAAGACTCGACCTGAACCGGCTTGGTTCAGGACTTTAAGATGAAGTCTTTGCAGCATCATGCAGGCAGCGAGACAGGAAGCTGTCGGTAAAACTACCCTTTTACCGGTCAACGCGGCGCAGAAGTTGTAGCCACAAAGTGGTGCTGCCTGTGTTGGGTTCAAAAAATGGACATTAACATTTTCTTCTGGCTCGTGAGAGTTTTTACTTTTTCATGTTTTGTCCCAAATTTCTAAACTGGAGGGGTAGATTTAAAAAAAAAAAAAAGACTTCCTCAAGACTTTAGCTTCTATTCCAGCTTGAGGTATAATAATAATAATAATAATAATAATAATAATAACACCTGTTCCTGTTTCAATGATAAATCAGACAAACCACTGGAGGTTTTTTTTGTTTGTTTTCCACGTAGAAAATATTCAGTTTTGTTCTCGTTTTGGCAGCCAAAGAGACGTAACGGCTGAAGCTGTTCGCCGAATCATGACGCGAGGGGAAAGTACGTGGTAGGCGAACAGCTTCGACTCTCATGTAACCTTCAGAGACGTACTTATACTTACTGATATCGTTTGTTTTCATATGACTACTTGCTCTCTATTGGCTCCTAATTTGTAATGCAGTAACTTGTACATATATCAGTGTGTAATGTGAAGAATCCCACCAATGATGACCATATGAAATTCCAGCTGTGGCGTTTTTAAATGGGTTATGACATAAGAACTCTCTGGTTCGAGGGGAAAATGTGACGTCTGGGTGGGAACATCCCGGCGCTGTGAGGAAAAGCTCCCGTTCCCCCCGTGGTGAGGGTGCACCTGAATAAATTGCACTGAAAATCTGTACATCAAGATGGTGCGTTTGCATCATGTAACAATAAGATTGTAGAATACTGCAATAATTGTATTTTTCTGTTTTTAAATTATTTTCCAAAATGCTCTTCAGAAGAAGGAGCTGTGTTTTTTTTTGCTTTTGTGTAATTTTGTAAATAAACCTGCTGTAGATTAACCGATTAACATTCTAGAGGTTTTGGTATTGGAAAGTAAAAAAAAAAAAAAAAAGCAGAAAGACGAGATGGATGGGAGACGGTCAAGTGTACGTATTTTATCACGTTTGTTTATAAATTAGCCCGCTGAAGATGGGCTAAGAGGCGAAGGATAGTGATCTGTTCAAACAGTAGCAACTCTGTATTTTCTAAGGACTTACTGTTTCAGCAAATAAAATCTTGAGTTCATGTGTTTTTCTGTAATATGTCATCACATAACTCACAACTTCGTCACGAGCGTGAAGCCCTCGCTCCATCTGGAGGACAGTGACAAACATCAACCCCTAGATGGCGCCCTAGTAACCCTGAATAAACTTGCGAAAGCAGGAAATGAACAGCAGCGTTGACTTCGTTCACGTTACCAGCAGAATGATTTGAGGAAGTTACACAGAGGAAATGAAACACGTTTTATTCTATCGATAATTAAGTCACTCACATGGTGAGACCAGACTAAAGCTATAATCCAAGAGAAATTATTCAGAAATTATACATCAGAACAAAAACAAATTATTCTATGTTGAGTTAAAATGCAAAAAAACATGGAGCATTGTGAATATTTATATTTCTCTATGAACAAACAAAGCAGAATGACATAGAAAACAAAACAGAAAGCTGGTCACTGGAGGAAAAATCTGAGAATGAAGATCAGTTATAAGTTTTTTTTTAGAAACAGTTGAGTGATTTACAGCCTCGGGGCGGTTTGAGTTGATTCTGGATCTGTGGCAGTGATCTCGAGGAGAGCAGAGTCCTGTTATCAAAGTTCACTGCTCTGTCGGAGCTTCAAGTGGAATAAAATACTGACTCATGAGGATCTCCATCAAACGTTAGCATTTTACAAAAAGGTGCCCCAAATAATTTAAATGGTGGTTAAACTTCCCAAATCTGACGTTTCTGTCACTTTTCATATCATGAGGGACGCCGCGGCTGCAGAAATGTCCGCGGCTGATCTCCCGGACGGCGGTCAGCCCAGGTATCGAACCACCAGGAACATGAGGACGCAGGTGGCCAGCATGCCGCCGACCATGATCAACTTATCCTGGGTGGCTCGCTTTTCTATCAGTCTCATCACCGTGTTGGACAGCCCCAACATGTTGGCCACGTCCAGCATCTTCTTGTGGGTCCCCTGTGCAGAGCAAGGGGGGGGGAGATCACACGTCAAGATGATTGTTTTTGGCTTCACGTGAACGCATTGTAATTACACCAAAACTAATTTGGTGGATTTTTGGGAAACGTTTTGCGACGCCGACGCCCTCCCCCTGACGCGCCGCTCCGTCAGAGGCGTTCTCACGGCTAGACAACACAGACGCACCCTGATAAGAAGGGAAGGAGGCCTGGAGCGAAACCAGGAAGACCATCTCCTCCCTGGAAACCAGGACTCACCCTCCAGCTGAGCAACAATAAGACTATTGTGATCCACGTCGACGCCAGAAAACCGGGTCAGGGAACGTGCAGTTTAACCCGCAACTATCCAGGGAGTGAACCCTTCTATTAGGAGGTGCTGTGGTGTTCCCTTATTGACGATAAGAATAATTGATAATTATACACATATGAGCTCTTGAATCGTGCTTTTGTACTATTATTGTTACAGCCTCTCTCCACCTCCCTACACTACATATTTTGAGGGTGACTAATTTGCCAGAAAAAACAAGACAAAACTCACAATTGACAAAAGTTAGAAGATGAATTTGACACTGATGTCATCATCACGTCTATAGATATCACGATAATATTGGTATTTGTGGAGGGAGTATCTGATGCTGTGACAGCCCTACCTTTTATACCGGTTCCTTAATCTAGAAAACAAAAATGTTGATCTGCTCTGTAGGTGGATATTTTTTCCATTTCTGGTATTTAAAAATCATACGCGCACACACACCTTCAGTGTAGATCTCTGATCTCGGAGACCGGTGAGGATGCCGCTGCCGCTGCCCAGGAGGTCGTCCATGCCTCTGTGTGCGTTGTGCAAGTTGGAGTTTAACTGCAGGGTCTCATCTATGGGGATGGAGGTATCGGCGTCCTATTGGACAAGAACAAACGTCTTAATTACATTTTTTTTATTCCACATTGTTTCCGCTTGAGACCGTTGTATTATATTGCGATAAACCAGCCAGCATGACAACTCTGACTCAAAGTTCACGGAGCCCTATCGCATTTGTACCAACCCACTTTTTTTTTTTAATCAGAAGACTCGGACCTCTGAATGTTGGATTCAGACCTAATAAAGTGCCGACATCACACAGCAATATTTACGAATGTTTACGAGGTGCGTGTGACGTACGTTGGTCGTGAAGGTCCGGCTCATGAGTTCCTCCCTCTCTCGGTCCTGGGCCTCTCTGGCGTAGCGTCGCTGCTGGAAATTCTGCAGAGCGGTCCGAAGGTGTTGGACGTCGTACTTCAGCTGGTCCACTCGTCTGAGGGAACGCAAAGGAAACGGTAGAACGGTTGATTCACCTCTCAAACAAACATTCTCCCATTCTACCTCCTCGACATCTCTTGTGACAAAGCATCATTGCACCACATCGTACGTTGGAATTCTAACACTTCCTAATTGTCGTGGCTGATGAGAACATTTCTTTCCCCCCTCACATCTCATGCGCTTGGAATGAAGAGTCTCTCACAGTCTCTCCTCGGCTTCACTCAGACCCCGACTAGAGCCGACTAAGATCAGAGGGAGTGAAGTGGGACGGGGCGCCCGGCGTCCCCTCGGGCTGTTTACCCGACTCAAGAGACGAGTCTTTGCCCGATGCGGCAGGAATGCCGGTGATGACGGGGCCGCTGAGGAAATGTTTTCACAGGGGCCACGTCGCCACGGGGGCCGCTCGTCTCGTCTCCTACACCCCAACCAACGCCCTCCTTGCCTTCGTCAGATACGGCTTCGGGGGGTCACCGTCGACCGACCCGCTCAAAAGACTCACAATTTGGCGTTCTGCCGGCGGTTCGGCGGTTCCTTGCTGGCCAGGATCTCCAGGCGTTCTAATTGGTTGAAGATCTGGTCGGTTCTGGCCTGCAGCTCATTCTCTAACACTTGAATAATGAGAAAGGGAAACGAAAAAAAGAGATAATTAATTTGGTATAACTACAGGAAGCAGTGTTAAATGTATTACATGGTGCATAGACTTAGCATGCTGCATCCTCCTCTGGGTTCAAACACATGTTGACGTCATAATGTGGGAAGGGGAGGAGGAGGAGGAGGAGGAGGAGAAGCAGGGGTGTCTCCCGCCCGGCTCCCACCATTATCTGGAAGAAGCCCTCCCAGTTTGCCCACCCCTGCCCTTCCTGTCCTGGCACCAGCCGGGCTCTGAGCTGATTGAGCACAAAACAAACCCACCAGTTCCCCTCTTCCTCTCCTCCTCTTCCTCTCCTGTCACCACCAGAACAGACGTGAAGAAACAGATCTCTCACACACAGAGTTTAGATCACGTGTCTACTCACAGTGCACCGACTCACGGTCCGTCTTCTCCAGATCTCCCATGTACGACTGCACCTCCTGGATTTGCCTAATCCAGGATAATAATAATTAAAAAAATTGATGCCAACATACACACACATACACACACAGTCAGACAAACACTTACAAACGTCCACGAGCGGCTCGTGAGGAGAGTTAAATGAGCAGTAATGATGATATTAGCGCGCTAGCTAGCCAGCTGAGGACGTTAACAGTTCCCGAAACCATGGAAACGCACTCACTTGTTCGTCTGGTGGTAAAGAGACTCCATCTTCTCTGGTTGGTCGACTTCTCTTCTGGATCCTTTTTTTTATTTTTTATTGCGTTGACACGTTGTTTCTCACGCCGTTAATCTGACAGGTGGCTCAGCTAGCTGGCTAGCCAGCTAACGGTAGTGGACTGTACACGTCATCAGTTTGTGTACGGAAGTAGGAAAGCGGAAGTTGCGCCGCGTCACCTAAGAGAGAGAGAGAGAGAGAGAGAAAGGGAGAGAGAGGAGTAAATGAGGAGAGCTCACTCTCCCTTGAATATTAGAGACTGAAATATAGGCTATTTTGTTGACTTTTTCAAAGAAAGTTTAAGTGTTTGTTACCTGCCGTTTGTACCATAGTTAGTTAGTTAGTTAGTAGATATCCTATTTTGACTTGAAACGTGTGATATGTGTTTATTTATTTCAATTAACGACCTTTGACTGGTTCAAAACACATAAGAAACACTACTGGATAAAAAACAAAACCCATTGTGTATTTAACTTGATGAATTGTGCTTCTTGGTTTCATATCAATAAGGTGAACCAGGACACTGACACTGAATCCAGGTCTGGTGGCTCACAACAACAGTCAACATTTCGCCCAGGTTGTTCAATTGATGGTAAACTTCCCACATTTAAATCTAGGCTGCAGGCTATGTTTTCCATTATATTTGATATTCTCTAATGCGTAGCTGACAGGTGTGATAGCAGAGATCCTTTCCCCTCTAACCCAAGACAGACTGTGAGAGCACATAGCATAATCTGTTGACATGTAGACATGTGACAGGAAAGACTCTGTGCAACATGTCCCGGGGCCAGCTTTTGTCAGCTCACCGTGATTCAGTCTAATAAGACGATCCTCTTTCTTTTTCTTTTTTTTTACAGATAGGTGTCAGAATATTCCTGCCTGTCCATCTGGAGGCTTCCTCCTCGCCTGCGGCCAGAGACACCCAGACTAATGATATCAAACTTTTCAATAAGTCACTGTAGGGGCGGATGTCTGAGGTTTGTTTTGAGAAGATGCGAGAGTACTGTGTGAAAGTGGCAAGATTGGATTTCCCAGAACAAGCTGTGAAAATTTCCCAATAGTTCCTTGGTGATTTAGTGGGAAGAAAAGCATCCTGAGGCACCGCCTGGCATCGTCACAAAACCTCAATCACCTTCCTCCAACCCTCCATCGACACAAATCCAAGCATCCTTTAACCTGATTAGTGCAGCGATCTGTCACGAGCTCCCGTGTGCCAGTGGTGGCTGTATTTGTGTATTTGTTTACCTCATCCGGAGCAGCGATCACATCACAAGTCGGGCCCAGACAGTTTTCCTTGGCTGCCTGATGGTGCTTGAGTTGATGGTTGTATCTTCAGGCTAGACACTTCTCAACAGAGGTCCTTTTCACCCCCCCCCACCCCCCCACATGTCAGAAACCTTGAGGTCTGTTCATGCCACTTCTTGCTCTCGCAGTTCACCGTTTTCGGTTGTCATAACACATCCCCGGGGCAGTGGCTGGATGTGCACAGCTTTAACCCTAGAAAAGGGAGAGACAAGGCCTCCCCCTTCCAACCGTTTCCAAACAGTACATGAGGCACATTTACCTCCCTCCCTCTCTCTCTCTCTCTCGCTCTCTCGCTCTCTCTCAAGGTCGCGGGGTTCTCTCTGTCTGTCCTTTATCTTTCAGCCCTGAGGAAAGGATGAGATGAGCTTACTGGTTTTCCTCCACACCTGAGCACCACGGGCACAAACTGGAATCCAGTCTCCAGGTGTGGAGCACGATCACGTCACTCCGACTGACCGAGAGATGGCATGTGGTTACGCCTCGTCTGTCGCTTAACGCACGTACGCGGTGCAAAGTTTGACTTCTGTCCCGTTGTTACCTCCACCGAGGAAGCTACGTCCCATTTGTGTGTGTGCGTTTGCTTGTTGGTTCTCTGTATCTCTATTTTAGGGATTTAAATTAATCTTTTTGTAAAGTTAGACGTATTAATTGTTTGGTTCAGATCCAGTATTGCAAGATGTTTTGCTATTTCCTCTTGAATTAGAGCTCTACAAATAAAAAACATGCAATACAAATCTTACTTTAGTAAAAGTACACTGGTGTTATCACAAATATTTAGTTTTGGTATCCAAATGCCCAATGGCCCCAATCAAAGTATTGTGAATACCATATAGGCCTATCATAAATATAATATATTATTCTAATATATTATAATTGGTTCATGAACATGTAATTAGTATTAAGATGTTGTCAAGGGAGAGCTATCTTCTTCTCTTATAGATTAATCTATAATGTAATCTTTAGAAAGATACAATCTTAATCTGAAAAGTAACTCAAGCTGTCAAATAAATGTAGTGGAGTAAAAAAAAAACTTCTTTCTGAGGTGCATCATTAAATGGAAATAATGATAATCCTGGTGAGACAACATGGCAGCAGAGTTGTTGTTTAGGAGAGGAAGAAAGCAGCAGTTACGGAAAGTGTGCTACATAACTGCCACACCTATAAAACTGTTTTGTTCATCAAGAGAAAATGATACGTTGTTGAATCGCTTGGACACATCGTATTTAATTATGTTTTCCAGGGAATATAATACATCATAACTCTCCAATGATTGCCCAAGACAGACAGAGTGAAGAAGCCAATTATGAGGAGCAAAAACCGCCTTGGGTCAACAATTTTTGGATGCCAGTCATTTTTTGAAGGCACACGGATCTTCTCACTCCCCCCGAGGGAGATGATCCACTTGTCTCTGAAGCCGTGATGAGACGCTGAATGAAAGCAAATGAGGGCCTGTCAGAGATGACAGGAGAAACTCATAAGCTCCCAGTGTCTCAGTGGGTTCTGGTGGGAAAAGGGTCCAGAGGCGGGGCCAGACTCCCTCGCCCCACCAGGGTAAGAAGGCGATAGGTAGTTTAGTATCAGAACTTCTGCATGAATTGACGTCACAAAGTCAAACAACCTCAAAGAGACACAAACCGACTACAAACGATGCAAAACAATTCCAATAAGACGCAAGACAACCACAAAGAGACAGATAACATGTGAAAAGGTGCAAAACCTGAAAAAAATGCTAAGAGAGGCAAGATTGTCCGAAAAAAGAGACGCAAAACAACTACAAAGACACTACTGACAACTACAAAGAGACACAAAACAGCTGTGTAGAGATGCAAAACAACCACAAAGAGAGGAAGAAAACTCCAAAACAATGCTAAACTGCAAATATACACAAAATGACTACAAAGGGATGCAAAACGGCTAAAAATAGATGCAAAAACAGCTAAAAATAGATGCAAAATAACTATAAAGAGATGCAAAATGACCAAAAAGAGATGCAAAATGACGACAAAGAGATGCAAAACGACCAAAAATAGATGCAAAATAACTATAAAGAGATGCAAAATAACTATAAAGAGAAGCAAAATAAATATAAAGAGGTGCAAAATGACTACAAAGAAATGCAAAAAGACTAAAAAGAGATGCAAAATAACAATAAAGAGATGCAAAATAACTTTAAAGAGATGCAAAACGACTACAAAGAGACACAAAACAGCCATTAGGAGATGCAGAACATCCACAACAGTGCATAACTACACCGACCTACGAAACAAGAGATGCAAAGCGACCAAACAGAGACAACTACCTGTTACTACCAGACACTACTTGGAGACACAAAACAACGCAGTTCGTGTGTCCAATACATAAAGGAGAGGTGGGGGCCCTTTTCCATGTCTGTGTCCAGGGGCCTTTTGTTGTCTCATGATCTGTCCATGGCTGTCGGTTGTTTGGAGTCACACGTAGTAGTTATTTACTGATATTCTTTAATGTCAGCCTATTTATGTCATTTTTCATTTTCATTTTCATTTATAGAGTGTGGAAAAGAGAAGATCGGCCTCGTGGTTTCCCCGCTCTTGTTCTTCCTCCCAGCTTTATTTAGTCTGACCTCCGAGAGCTCAGCATGATCGTACAGCTGTCAGACTCTCACACACACACACACACACACACACACACACACACACACACACACACACACACATACACACACACACAGCCCTGTGGCCATACCACCTGTGACACCCAGACCTCTGGGGATGAGAGATGCCGTCCAGCCCTGCGGTCGGATGACGGGCTCAGCCGAGATGGGAATGCAAACAGCAGCATGGCACGCAGCGCTGCGCCGGGCTTCCCCGGCCTGACAGCCTCCTGCAACCGCACTCTCCTGATGGAGTCGTGCGCAAGTGTGCGGTTCACAGAGCTCAAAATATGTTTAATGGCCCATTGTTGTAAATATTTTTGAATGACAGTGACGACTTAATGAGTTAGATCACTGAAAGGAACATGAAGTAAAATAATTGTGTTGCCGCAGATAAATAAATAATCACAGACGACATTCCAGCCTTTTTTTTTTCTTCTTCTGGAGATGTTGCTGCTTGAGAGGACACATTGCTCTTCCCTTTATCTGTGTTTTCTCTCCATCGGATATTGTTGATCTGGGAAAGTTTTGTTTCGGTTGTAATGGAGGTCAAAGAGAGAGAGGAGAGAGAGAGAGAGAGAGAGAGAGAGAGAGAGAGCGAGAGAGATAGTGTGTGTGTGTGTGTGTGTGTGTGTGTGTGTGTGTGTGTGTGTGTGTGTGTGTGTGTGTGTGTGTGTGTGTGTGTGCAGCTGTATTGAGCACGGGGAGTCAGTTATGAAGGTGCACGAGGTCTTATCATGTCCTATCGCAGCGGCTGCAATGTAGACCCTGCTGTTTGCGCTGCAGGTGTTTCTGTGGAGCAGCATGGGAACTGCCTCCCCCAGGAGTTTCCCAGTGGGGGGAGGTGGGGGGCATCTTTGCTGTGTTAAATCAATTCACAGGCACTCGTGCACTCTTGTACTATGCACTTCGTCTTCAGCCACATAACTCAAGCATTCGGGCCTCATTCAGCCATTTTCTGTGTTTGTCTTTGCTTCATTTGACAAGTATGTTTCTTGGAAACATCTTATTTAGGATTTGAATGCACTTTTGTTGAATAAAAGCCAGCTAGCGACTCGTCAGTGTGACCAGTCGACTAATAAGAAGGCCACAGCGCCAGGTAGTCTCTTTGTGAACGTGGTAGAGCTGCAGCCACGATGAGTTTCTCTAGCGGCTAATCTGTTGATCAGAAAAATGTCTCACAACTCAAACTGCGCATTCCAATATCAATACTACCATAATATTTAGTACGACAGATAAAGATTAGGTATGCTTGGTACGTCAAATGTATTCTGTCAAAAGTAGACATGTCCGACTGCATCTGGTCGCATTTCTCAGTATGCTAGCTTGCATTTCTCAGTATGCTAGCTTGCATTTCTCAGTATGCTAGCTTGCATTTCTCAGTATGCAAGCTAGCAGGCCTTTTCCGGCTAATCTGACCCACAATACTTTGCACAGCGGATAAATGAGCAAGGGGATCAAAGTTCAAGTTGCAGGTGTTATGAGGAAGTAGTGTTTCCCAATTGGATGCATACTGCATGCAACAGTGTTGTCCACATGCAACTCTGCAAGGCTGCGCTGAGGCACTGAGATGCTTTGAGCTAAATGCTGATTAGCATTTGCTAATGGCCTGCTTCAGCTGTGGCTGAAGGGACTGTAGCAGGTATTGAAGTATTGAAGTAGTGTTGAGCCTCTTGACTTCTTAACGTGCATGACGCAGCAAGTAAATGGTCAACTTTCCGCGTCCTCTCTCTTTCGTCGTACACGTCGAACACTAACCGCTAACTGGAGAGGTAACTCCCCGCGGTCCCGTTGTTGAGCAGTTTTCTAAATTTGTTGCCATGTTGTTGTCGTTTCTAGTACTGAACGTGTCAAAGACAAAAGATGTGTGCGTTGATTTTAGCCTTCTCATCCTGCTTCTGACAGAGTCCGATACGTTTTTGGAAAACGAGACATTCAACTAACATTTGAGAGTAATACTGACACAATAAAAACCAGCAGCGTCTCTTTTGTCTCAGGAAACTCTAAGTTCCAGGTCGACGGGTACCGAGGACAATGATTTATTGATCTTTTGTTGAGTCTGTGCTCAGTTTCTTTAAATGTTTAAATGTAGGCATCGATCTCTCAAGGTCAAGCACAAAAACATGAGCTAAATAAGGTGATCAATGTCTGCGAGCAAAATAAACTCTGCAGGATCGTTAACACAAACAGTTATATAAGGTCACCAAAGTCAGTAGGATTCATCATCTGGGGACCATGAACGTCTGCATGAAATGTTATGGCCATCCAGCAGTTGTTGAGAAGTGGGGGACCAACATGGCCTTTATTGTCGAGCCATGGTAAAACAAAATGGCCATCACAATCTCCAAAAGCCCCAAGCTGACATATTTTAAATTGCTTGTTTTGCTCGATCAACACTCCAAAACAACAGAGATATTTTGTTGAATGTTGAAGAAGTCAAAGAAAACCTGCCAATGTTTATGTTTTTTGAATAACTGGAATGAAAACAATTTGGGTCATTTTTTTTGCCCCACTTTTTCTTGGCAAAAGACATTTTAATACAGATTGTATACACAACAAATGGATCTATGCACACAATATTGAAATATGAAGCTCATGTATTAGCAAAAAGACTTCAGACTGCTAAATTGTAAACACCATATCATTGTTTCCACTCAAATAGAAATTATAAATCAACAAGGACTGAAATCTCATCAAAATAAAAGCTGATTAGTTTTCTGTTGATCAATGAATCGACTGATCCTTTCAGCTCTGATCGACGCAACAGAATGCCGTGTCTGCTTACATTACTATTCATACTGTAATAAAGTTGTATTCTTCGCTCATCTTTTTTCTCTCTCTCTCTGTCGTCAGGTGAGAATCCATCATTTCAACCCCGCCGCCCGTTCAATTGACCGTCACACGTAGACACCTTCTCCAGGGCCGTTGTGAGGAGCTCAGCCGCCATCCCGTCCAGAGCCTCTGCGTTCGGCCCCCCCATAGAGGTATGCACTCAGCCTTGTCATAGCTCTAGGCAGTGCATGTTCTTGTTGTGGGTTGAGCAATTGCATTAGTCATTTCACATTCCAAATTCCTACCCCATGCCGTATTCACAACTCTGTCTCTCTCTCTCTCTCTCTCTCTCTCTCTCTCTGTTCCCTTGTCTTCTGCACCAAATCAATGCCGCTCCTCATCCTCCGCATCATTTAATTTTCTCTCTGTGCCATGTTGTCGAGGTGTTTTTCTTTTCTTTTCGGGATTAGGCCCGGCACTGATGCTATCTGAGCAGCTTCTCCTCAGAGGCGGAAGTCTTGTCGGGTTAAGATGTTTGACCCGAGGCTCCGAGGTTCCGATTACAGGACGGGATTGCGCTTTGTGTCCTTGAGCAAAGTATCGACCAAGCCTCCCACGCTTCAGTTAACATCTCCAGTTCTTACGCAAATGGGTGATGTATAAACCTGAAAGTTATGTACGTTGCTTTGAATACTAATTATGTATTTTTGTTGGCCAAGCAAAGCAAGTATAATACATATCTAAAAAAAAAAAAAGGCCTCGGCCCCGGCACGCCAATTCATCTTCATCCATCAGAGCCCAGTGAGCTGCTGCAGCGCCGCGGTAACCTTTACCTGAACCAGGCCGACGCAGACAGGTAGTGTTACCGCCAGCGTCCACCCACATCGTCTGTGTCATCCAGTGTCTCGGGGGGACAGCGGAGCAGCTCCAGAAGCTCCAGCAGGCCGACGGCCCGCACAGGGAAACCTGACAACACACACACACACACACACACTCCTGCTGAAGTGACCACAGGTGTGCACACGGCAGGTATGCAAAAAGCCTCTCTGCCCTCACCTGTCTCCTGTCAGGACTGATTCAAGCACACACACACACACACACACACACACACACACACACACACACACACACACACACACACACACACACACACACACACACACACACACACACACACACACACACACACAGGAGCTTGCACCCCGGCTCCGTCCAACCCCCCCACCCCGCTCAAAGCAGCCGCCCTCGGGGCTTGTGCGTGCGAATCCGGCTGTGGACTCAGCAGCCCCCATCGCTGCCCCCCCCCTCCGCTCGGGGTAGCGAGGGAAATGAAGGCTTTAGGAGTTCATTATAAAACAACAACAGCAGCAGCGGGGGATCGGCCTCCCGGGGCCGCAAACTATCCCCTCTCATCCCTCCATCCTCATCTTTTTCCTTCATGTCCCTCAATATCTCAACCCCGGTCCAGCCTGGCTTTTTTTTTTTTAAATACAGCATTCACGTTGAATAAAGTTAAATATTGATCCGCACTATTATACTATGAGGAGTTAATATAGTGAGTCAGTAGTCTCGGCGTATGAACTCGTTTGACCTGCCGGCTGACGCATTTATGTATCACTGAACTGAAGTTTTCAACTTTATTGTCTAAGAGGGGAAATTAATATTGAAGTAAAGGATACAAGCACATCTTTATATTGGCAATATAATGCTGTTATTAGATAGACAAAAACATATTGTAAGCTGTCCAGCGAAAACCCAAATTGTTTGTGTGCAAAGAAAAACAAAGCAAAGAAAATGTGTTTTTCAGCCAATCCAGAGGTTTTTTAAATAGTGTTTTTAGCTTTGGAAGCGTGAGAATTACCCCAACCTATAAATTAATACTTGATCCATCAATTCATTGGAAACAATTGCTAAAAAAAACACATTTTGAAATTGATTTTCATTCTGGAAAGATATGATTTTTAGTGCGAAAGAAAATACTTTTCTGTTTCACTTTCTTTCTTTCTTTTTAAAGCAATGATCAGATTTGAGAAAATAAATGAAAAAGTAATTTCCTTTTCTATTTAATATTTATTATGCTCTTCTGTTGAAAGTAAAAAAAAAATTATAAACCGTTTGAAAGTAACTTTCACAGGATTTTAGCTTTACATAATTGACAATGTTTGATTTCAAGATATACGTAGAAAGATGGAAGATGAATATATCGTTTACATGAGGAAGACCTTTGAGCCTTACTCATTAACACTTTTATCATGGCTGAAATTGACTAACATTTGGCTCATCTCATAGTTTTATCGCTGTTTTTCGTTTCATAACATCTGCTGATTTCTGCCCCTGAGGCATCCAGCATACTCATCACACTGAGACATAATTTGCTCCAACAATATAATAAACTGTACATCCATTAGAGACATTTTTAAAGTCATTAAATCTGTGAGAGAGAAAAAAAACGCTTTGTAATTTAGAAATTGTCCTCTAATTCCCTGCAATACTTTGGGTATTCGGTTGATGTTCTAATAAGGAATAATAATGTGTAATCACAGTAATTAGAGAGCAACATCAAAAGCACTCTATAAATACCTCATACAATAAGCCCTCTGTGTGCTGTAGGTTCACTGCAAATGAGTGGAAAGTTATGATTCACGCTTAATGGCACGTAAACGGCTCTCATCGTCGTTCTGGAGGAGCCAGAGAGCTGTTGCTCTCTGACGGGGGATCAGGGGTCAAGCGCTCTGCTCGGCATTCTCCTGAGTCACGGTCGTCATTATGATCGCCGTCGTGGTTTCAGCTCCAGGCACAACACCTGTGTGCGTGTCCTGCACCCAACCGCCCGGCCGGCCGCCCGCCCGCCCGCCCGCCGCCTTTTTACTGTGCGGTTGAGGGTGATGCAGCAAGACCACAGTGCTTTCAGATGAAAAGGAGGGCAGGGGCGGTGGAGAGATGCCGGGTGCAGAGTTTCAGGCAGGTGTATTGCTGTTGCGTGTGTGTGTGTGTGTGTGTGTGTGTGTGTGTGTGTGTGTGTGTGTGTGTGTGACCTCCTGCGGGCGACTGATCGAGACACGACAAAACACATCGCTCTTACAAATGCATCTTCATTCATCGATCTCATTTATTTTTAAATAAGAGTGTAATGCAACAAGATAAAACTTTTTTTTAAAGCATTTGAGATGTGGTGATATGCATAACCAAATTCAAAAGAGCTGTACAAAAAAAAAAAATGTAAAATACGATCTTTAAAACAAAGGACAGGGCATAACTCTGCATAGCTCATAAATCTTACTGATATTTTGCCAAAAGATGAAGTGAGGTAGAAAAATTACGATTCCACATTGTCATACGCCTGGAGCCCCGGCATGAGTTATATTCATATCATATATACAGTTCAGAATCACTCAAAGGAAACACAAAGTGGCCGATAAAATGAAGCCTTTGGGTGCGACGTGCACTTTTGACCCGCGCACACGGACACATGCGAGTGGTCCTGATGTAAGGATAAGTGAGTAAACATGGGGAATTTCTTTGATTAGCAATTTGGGGAAAGTAAGGAGCACGATTAGCTCACTTCAAAGGCATTCAGAACAAAGACGTGGCCACATTAGACTTAAAGGACCAATTTGAAACTTGAAAGCACAGCGTAGTGAGCTTCGATACATAAGAGCAGGGTTGGTGCGTTTCCAGATATTAAGCGTTTATCATTCTTTTGTTTGGTGTTTTGTTTGTTTGGTGTTCTCACTATTACCGCGGGTATTTTCCCCTTTGTTCTATTGAGCACACATTAGGCGACATGGAGAGATTTCCATAAACATTTCCATAAGAGCAACTGAAACCCAGCGTGTGTCTTTACCCCTCAAAGCTTCCAGTGATTCTGTTGAGACGCACATTTTAGACCTCTTCTCTGGTCTCTTCTTCTAATGTCTATGATTAATTATAAACTTTGCATCATTATGTAGCAAGAGCAACTTACAGTAAGTGCTTGTTTAATCAGAAATGTCTCCACAGCAGACAGAAAGACAGACAGGTGGATTCCTTTTAAGGCCATTTCAGCCTCAGTGGCAATAACAAGAAGGTTAAAGTATAAAGCAGCAGTACAACAGACACAATGACTGATACAATAAATAGTCAAGTGGAAACGGGCCAACACAACAAAGTCACTGCCAGAGCTCCCCTGCAGACGGGGGTTTGACATCCAGTCCAGTCCAGTACCGGTTTGAAGAGCTCATTTCCCTCCGTCCCCACAGGAGTGGGATTTCAGTGCATCCAGCGAGAGGAAAAGCAGAGTGGTTTGAAAGCATCCTCACCTACAGTGAGCTGCTGCGTATCAAATCTGGTGATGATTAGCAAATAACCAGCATTATTAAAATGTTACATGTCGTGTTATTCCTCCCCAAATAACATGCAGGTGAGAGCACAGCTCTGAGGAGGAGGGACCCCTCGGCGTGTCCAATGTGTCCGACGGATCAAGTCTTTTGCACAACGGCCCACATTTCTTCTCTCTCGTCGTTTCCGCTTACGCGTCTTTGCAGGTGTACACCTCCTCCTCTCGGACGCACGTCTGGCACTCCACGTGGCAGCACCAGCGCACCTGGCAGTGGCAGGACAGGCTGGTGAGGCGCATGGCCGTGTTGTAGCCGCGTCCGCAGCACAGGCTCTGGCAGCTGGTGTCTTTGGCGCAGGACCGGCTGCCCGTGCCCGGGGAGTAGCGCGAGGGCCTGCAGAAGCTGGGGGAGTCCTCCAGGTGGACCAGGTCGGTGGTGCGGAGGCTCTGGCCGTGGCGGCGGGGCCCGGCCAGCTCCGTCTCCCCGGTGGCCGCGTTGGTGACGCTCAGCACTCGCACCGCCGTGTCGTACCGGTACTTCAGCAGCCGCCCGGTGTCGTGGAAGGGAGACAGCTGCTTCCAGCAAGTCCGTACGGCGCAAGAGCCGGAGACGCCGTGACACTTGCAGGTCGTTTTCAGACCGCTCTTCACCGCCTGAGATAGGAGGAGGAGGTGGAGGTGGAGGGAGGAGAGCACGGGAGGGAGGGGAGGGGAAGAAAAAGTGTCAGTTCTTGCAGTTTGATTCATTACCTCTTATCTGGGAGATCTATCTGGACCGAGTGAGACAGTTTCCTGCAGGCTGGGTAGGAGGTGAGGGGTGGTGGTCTGCAGATAGTGTGCCTTTAGTCCACCTCAGTCAACAATTTTGACATAATGGATTGAGGGGGGACTGCTCAGAATGTCATAATTCATTTACCGCACATTTCTCACTTTGGACAGCTCTTGCAATTTTTTCTTTTCCCTCAATGTGTTGAAACTAGCTCCCGTCTGCTCCTCTCCTGTCTCTCCTTCCTAACGCCCGGGGCGGAGGTGACAAACGGTGCAGACGGTGGAATCTCTCCACCCTGTTCTTTGTACATGCCTGCTCACGGAAAAAAACATTGATAAGAATTTGTGCGCGAGAAGTGCCAAAAAAACTCATTTGGAGCAGCGGCTTCAGCAACGGTGGCCCCCTTGATTTTTAGGTGAATAGTTCACTGAGCTTGATGGTCAGCGATGAGAGCGCGATCACTCAGCCTGAGAGCCGCTGTCTTGGCGGGGGCCAGAGACAGGTCACACAGTGGGAGCCAGAGGGTATTCTGGGTAGAGAAGTGCTGCTCAGTTCCTCCCTTTGCAGGTATGAACCCCTCAGGGGCCTTCAGAGCACCATTACTGAGAGGCGAAGGGGCCGCAGACCACTTCACGTTTTTGTTCACCCGGCTCGCGATCTCCTCTCGGCCACGTAAAGTGAGCGAAACCTTTAAACTCGGTGAAGATGAGATAAGATTGCTTCCTTCGGCTTCTTCCTGTTTTTTTTCTTTTCTTTCGGTCTCCGCCGACTCGACCAAAAAAGGTGTGAGCTGCAGGAGCGGGACCCCGGGGGCCCTGCCGCTTCAGAGTGGTGCTTATGAACATTAGGCGGATTTATGAAGAGCACAGTAAGTGGAAAAGAACGCTCGCTCGTATATTAAAAAGAGGCCACGGTTATAATCGTTCTCTCCGACACGAGACCTTTAATTTTCTGTAGGCCCGCACAGCAAGCTTTATCATGTCTGAGAACACCTGGCTCCAGCGATCCTACAGCCGCGCTGTCTCCCCGCTCCGCCGCCTCACCCTCTGCCTCCGTGTTATCCACCAAGGGCAACAAATAATGGGGCGTTTGTCTGGCGGGTACTGGGAAAAATACGCAGGCGAGGATTACAATTCTGTACCCTCTGATGGCGCTGGAAAGGTGCTAGAGGTGTAATTATTATGTAAAATTGCAGGCCAACTAACTGAGATAATTGCGGCTCAGGTACAGATGATGTTTATGATGTCACCATGAAGGGACGAGGAGTGTGGGGGGATATTTACGCTCAACACTTTTTGCGTTTATTTGTTCACACTCACCCGAATTCCGACGTTGATGTTGTGGGCGTCGACTTGAGCCCTCAGGTCCTTGCTGACCTTCTTTTGGCCGAGGAACTTCTTGAGGAACTTGGTGCTGTATTTCAGGTTGTCGCCGCAGACCCCCCACTGCCACGCTTCTCGGTGCTGGATGCCCGGGGAGTCGTCGCACGTGCACCTCTCCATCCGGCCGGAGCTGCACGCTTTTGCGAGCGCGTGGGTCAGCGCCGCCGAGGACACCGCCAGCAGGAAGGCAGTCTCCTTGAACGCTGGGATCGATGTGAAAGGCCATTTTTGTTAGCGAATTATAATCAGTTTTTTTTTTATCTAGATTTACATAAAAAAGACATATTTACAGAGCTTTAAATGCTATTTGTGCCAATCAAAACACACACTGTATAGCTTAAGGGATTAAATCATAGTTTACCATCAGAAACATGTCTTTTGTGCCACTGGTAAGCCAAAATGTTTACGAAGAACTCACTACGTTGTCATGGTTTACGACCACAATATTATTCTGCAAGTTTTCTTGTGTCATAATTCCTCTTCTGACCTTTCCTTTCGGTTACACACTGTTATTTGCTTCACCCGGAGCCGTCACCACGGTATATTTTGATCCAATTAATTATTATTTTGACTAGGAAGGATTTTCCCCAGATGAAAGTGGGTAATCGTGCCACCCTTTTCCTCTGGGAATGGGCGCTTTCCCGAGATAAAAATAACCACAGGGCCCGAGCGCACTCCACCGCACCACATTTCTTGGCTTTCTACTCCCTCATTACCTCCATGCTGACCTGTTCATGTTCTCCCCCACACTGATATCCATATGCATAAAGCATTTTCTGTGCACAGCAGACCTGCAGGGGACTTGAGCGTTCTCCAATATGGTGATTTATTCTATTTATTTTTTCTCAAGCGAAGTTAATCAATGGTTGTATCAGGTCATTAAAAAAGTATTAAAGTGCACAACTTTTAGAAAACCCTTTTTAGTGGTTCCATGAAGTCGAGGGACTGTGCAGAACCAAATAGAATAAATGAAAAAGGAACACGAGAATAACTAATAAATATAAAAACGTTAAATTGTTGACACTGATTTGTAAAATTTGTGAAGCGAAAAGTAAACTGTGGATATGTGTCTGATCACATGGCAGCAACCACAAACAACAACTGATTATTTTGTTTACATTTTTATTCTTAAAGACATAACCTAATATATGACACTGATATTACTTTGATAATTTGTGTGATATATATTACATGAAAATGTAACTTCAGATGTTCACCTTTTATCACATCTCTGTGTTGTCATGTGGCTTATCGCCCCATTAATAATAAAAAAAAACACAGGCAATACAAATAAGTAATTAAAGATAGACATTAATCATGTTTGATAAGTGCCTCCAGTCTTGGCTCCAAAAGAGAGAAACAATTGGCTCATCCTATCTCTCTCTCTCTCTCTCTCTCTCTCTCTCTCTCTCTCTCTCTCTCTCTCTCTCTCTCTCTCTCTCTCGCAGGCAAAATGTAGCATATTGGTGTCCTGCTCAGAGACGCTCGTGAGAGATACCGCATGTCATCTAAGTGAGGGATGGAGATTAAAAGACAAACCGGGCAGCCATGGGACCTGTCTCATTTGAAGTGCATTAAAGATAAAGACACATAACTGGAAAGTTTCAGGCTCACCTCTTTTCAGAAGGCTCCCCCGGCCGTCCAGGCTGCAGTTCCAGCGCTCGTTCCTGAACTGGTAGCGACACTCCAGGAGGCTGAGGCGCACCGAGTCCCGCAGCGTCTCGGCCAGGCCGGGCTCCCGGCGGCACAGCCTCTTCTGCCGCCGCGTCAGAGTCATCTGCTCGCACTGCTTCAGGTGGGCCTTGCCCGTCGGAGCTTCATTTGAAAAGGGACCAGGTAAAAACACGAAGGGCTCCCGACCGGTCAGCCTTGGAGTGGTAGAGAAAAGAAGAAAGAAAAATAAATAAATTAAATATTGTAAATCAGGTGAGTTGCATATAAGTAAGCCTTTGATTATTAAAATAAAAAAAATCTAATAATTTTGAGACTTCATGAAAACATGTGACTTTGATTTACACCGCCACCTGAACCTGTTCATTTACTCCGTCAGTAAATTAAAGCGATTTTTGTTTTGATTATTTAAATTTGAGTTGATAATACCTAAACAACAGAAACCCGTTTCCGGATTAAATAAACGGCAGTTTAACAAATCCAGGAAAAACGCGCAGTAAAGCCACGTGATTAAGATGAACTTGTTGAAGATGCATCTTAAATTACCACCGGTGATGATGATTGTTTATTGCAACAAATTAGCACGACAATTTGCAAAACAGTAGCGGATTCGAGCAACGCAACGCAATGGCAATGTACCTGAATAGTTTGCGCACAATTACGCGTGCGTAATCTGGCTAAACTTTGTAGTGGCTGCCGTGTTATGCCCTCTAAGAGTTAAAACAACAAATCAATCAAGTAATGCGATGGGCAGAAGTGGGAAAAAGGAAAAATCGGCTGACCCAAAATAAGCAGCAGTGTGGGAGAGAAGGATGAAGAGCGCAGCGAGTCGCAATAGGCAGGCGGTCCGTGGGAGCCTGGAGCGCATGGTGCCGGGTTGGCGCTGCTCTTCATCTCGCTGATTCTTCAACGGAGAAAGTCTGTGCCGTCTGGTCGGCGCATCTCTTTAAGCGACCCCACGCGCACACAGACTCTCAAATCCGGTGCGTCGGGCCCAGTGGTCCGCTGAGGAGGCAGGGCCCTTTGGGGCCGAGGGGAGGGGGAGCGCCCCCGTCCTGCTGCATCCTCATTGGGTTCCCTCAATGTTGTTACTGTATGTTCCCTCCCACTGGAGCTAACGCCACCCAGGTGGACGAGGCTGCAACACGACTGCGTTTACCTGCTTTGGGATGTAGACTTGAGCGCAGCCGTCACCAAGATGCTTCACGTCTGCTGCAGAACCTGCACTGGAACCAAAACCCCCAGATGGCACCACCAGTATGGAGCCAAACCTGGGGCAACAGTTTTGTTCATTTGAGGAACAGATTTGAACCTGAATATTCAAATTTTGGTCTTGAACTTTGAAATATCCAACAATGTATTCGAAAAAAAGAGTAAGTGTATGAAAAGTTTTTGGGGATTACATATCATTTTGATTTAGTTCTTAGTTTTTTTGGGGGGGGGAATAAAAGATATTTTTCCAGTTCTCAGTAACATTTTATATTTTCAAATTTCACTTTTTTTTTTCTTTTTTTTTTTTTTTACAGTTTCAAATCTTATTTGTTCGAGTTCAAATCTTTTTTTCAAACTCATGGATTCGGCTCCATACACCAGACTCCAAGTTGAACCCACAAGGACAGCGCACCTGCACCCTGAGGTGTCCTTGACCATGAGGAATGCAAAAAAACAAACAAGTTATTGCATTGTAATCATTGTAGCAAAGCAGCAAAATACACCAATCACACATGAACCCATGAAAGCACAGCATTCAAGAGAAAAAAAAGCAAAATGATCCACGAAGCCAAAGATTAAAGGGCACAAACGTCCAGTATGTTATTAAAGTACACATCATGTACACTCTCAATCTTCATTGGTCCTCCAGAGAAAACACAACCATGGATGGAGCCCCATCTAGTGGATTCAATACAGAAATGAAATCTTTGAACATCAATGGATTTTTATAAATGTATAAGATTATAGATTATTTTTGATTGATTGATTGATGAAAATCATGTGGTCGTTAAAATGTTTAAACATTGTGAATAATCCCCTGAAAATACACCCGGTTGGTTGGTTCAGGAACAAGGAAGCAACACATGTGTAGGAGGAACCCGGTACTTTATGAATCACCCACATCCACCAAATATCCGGTTCAGAAAGTCTTTAATGACACGTGACGCACATATCTTTAATTTCTCTTTGTGACGTGTTGGTGAAGGCAACCATAATTAAGTATCATCTCAAAACGATGTAATACAACCAGACCACCATAAGCACATTTTAACTGTAATCAAATGCTCTATATCAGCTATATAACAACTTTAAACATGTTTACTTGAACAGGCACTCCACTGCTCTAATTAGGTCAAATACCCTGACTCTATAATGAAAGTGATGATTTAAAGTATTATTTAAAGGTACTTTGGTCAGGAGATTACTTTATTTCTCAGTATTTAGGAAGAACTGTGCTGATTAAAACAGATATATATATATATATATATTAACTTTAATTTGAGCGTTAATCCCGAGCCTAGTCGACAGGAACCAGAGGGCGATGCACCGGAAAAAGCCCCAGAGCAGCGGAGCAGGACCAGGAAGGAAGGCGGACGGAGCAGCGCAGTGAAGGTACAGCCAGTATTCATAAACATGTGGCATTAGTGCAGCATATACATCGTTTGTTTTATTTTAATAAAGTGTGGAGACTAAAACGTCGTCAGTTTGCTGTGAATCCGCGACACGTAACGTGACGTTGAAGTTTCGCTCAGGAAGTTTTTTTTTTTTTAAATCTCTGAATATTAATTAGTCTTTGACGGAGTTTCTTCCTCGAGTTGTGAACGTGAATCTCTAAAAAAAAAAAAAAAAAACCACCCTAAAAAGCATCTCGCTCACACTTCCCAGCGTTTCTAAGCTCACCAGCTTCGTGGATACGTCAGTTGCGTAACAGGCTACGTAACGTCACTTCCAACGTCAGCCAAAAAGTCTTAACGTGTTTTGATTTACGGGCTGAGCTTTGGGACAAAACACAAGATGCGTGATGTTTTTTTAATTTAATTTGATAAGTACACGTTAAATAACATCTCAGACGTCGATCGGAACTACGTCGAGAACTAATTCTCTATAATTATCCCAAAACCTCAAATGACACTGAGGCATCTTGTTGCGAAAGCCTGAACCTGACATTCCTGTTTACTCCAAGGAGCAGCTATTAAACAGCTCACTCCACCGATTTAACCCTGGATGAGCAACATAAACACGTTTGTTCGGATGTTACCGGGACAGAATTTAGTCCTAATGTGGGTCAAATATATAATATAGGGTTTTCTGTCATGCATGGAATGGTTCTGCAACCAAAGACACTTTTATTTTCATTATAAATTGCATTAGTCAGTATCTGAATCAACAAAATGTGAGCAATTTTGAAACGCCCATCACATATTTGCAGTCCACTTGTTTTTGCAAAGATGCTCTATTTCTAATGGTATGAAGCTGAGGCTGTGTTTGGTGCATTCGGGTCGCGTGAGGCCTTTCTGCGTTCAGCTTGCCGGCGTCGTGAGAAGCAAAGTCTCATTCAGGCCTTGAACTGTTCGTTCCCAACAGACGGAGGCAGAGCGGTTCACTCCAGACATGAGGTCACGAGTCCACAGACAAAACACGCGTGTTTTAGGACACCTGCCAGGAGCAGAAACATGTTTAAGTATCCTAATCTCCACCTCCCCGCTCTTCCCATCCCGGCTAGGTGAACCTTATTTATTGCAACTCTAAAAAGGACGAGCTCGCTCTCTGTGAGTTCGCCACCGCATTTAGTCTTGCTTGATGAATTACCCCCAATTATTAATTTATTACCAACAACACGGGTGGCAAATGGACTATTTGGACACAGCGGCTGATTGATTCCACGTGATTACGGCAGCGGGAGATTAAAGCTGAGGCCACATAAGTAGGAGGACACGCTGTCTGTTGACGTCTATGGACAACAGGCCTCGGCTTGTTCAGCGAGCAGCTGAAGAGCGCTTCATCTTCAGAGGAGCTCTGAAAACCAACGGCGTCTGATTAAACGCCGTTGGTTGAGGAAAACGCAGTAGAAACAGGATTTACAGCACTTTCACTGAACTACTTTCTGGAATGCACTCGCCCTGTTGGTTGTTCATTTCCTGTTTTATCTTCCTTGTGCGTAACATGGCGAGGAGGATGCAGAACTCACTGAGTTTATTAGGGGGCGACAGAAATTCTGTCATTTTGTATTATTGTTCAAGTCATTTAGAGCTGCGGCGATTAGTCAATTAATCAACTATACTTGATCAACAGAAAATGTATCTGCAACTGTTTTGATAATTCATTTTTTACAATTACGTAAACAAAATGGCATTAAATTCAACAACAAATTGAATAATCAATGTTTTCTGATGGTTTTTCTTTTTAATTTGGTGATAGCCACTTGTCTTTTTTTGACATTTCATAGATTAAATGATTAACAAACAGCAATGAAAGTAAACATTTGTTGGGTGAACCTAAACCACAGATTTCTGTTGTTTCTGCAGGTCAAATTCAGTCCCCTCTTTAGAAGGTCGTTAGAAGGTCTTTAAAAGTGCACAGTGTCTTTTTTTTAATACTTTTCTTTTGCAAAAACTGAACAAACTGAAGTAATCATTTTTATTTTGCCGATCCAACCATACATTTTTCGGCTGCGCAGCCAAGTCTACTTTGCAACGCTGTAGTTGATTATATCATCAGAAAGTGTTCTTCTATCCTAAGTGTTGTATATGTGTGGTATTAAAAAGATCTTTAAAAGTCTTAAAGGGACAGTTCACCCCCAAATCAAAAACATAATCCATATGAAACATATCAAACTGCTCACAACAAGGTCTGCGGATTAATCTGAGTAATTTGGTCATGATTTCTGAAAAGAGACGAAGCTGTGTCTGAGTTTTTGGGGGTAACATAGACTTGGTTAACCCTGCAAAAACCCTTGGAGAGAAATAGAATAATTGAATGAAGACATTAATCGATGTAATGAACAATAGTTCAGCATCGGTAGCTTGGTAACGAGCTGACAGACGTGGTGGCAGCGGGCCATGCGTTGCTAAATGAGGTTAATTACGTGAGCAACTTGATTACAAGCCCAAATTAATTTAGCTCTCTGCAGCCAAAGATCCTTTACGAGGGAAGACCCTCCACTCTGTCACGCCGCTGTGCAGCCGAGTGTGTTCGTCGTTCCAGCAGAGTGGATCGCATCAATAATTGAATCTTATAAAGTCAGCGTTTTTCAATCGGGACCGTCAGTGTTTGTATCTTGTGCAAAAATCCTCAGGTCAGCCAAACGGCGGCATCCCTGTCTAAAGGTTAATTAATACTTAATTAATGATCCGTCTGTCCTGGTTTACAGGGCGGTATCCATATTTATAGAGACCTGACCACGCTGTTATTGCTTTTCCTTCTGCAGTTGAGCCAAAATGGGGGCTTTTGCCAGCCTTTTAAAAGGCTTGTTTAGCAAGAAGGAGATGAGGATCCTGATGGTGGGACTGGATGCTGCTGGAAAGACCACCATCCTGTACAAGCTCAAACTGGGAGAAATTGTTACCACAATCCCCACCATCGGTGAGTCCTCTCCTCCTCTTCTTCATCCTCTCGAGTTGCCAAGAGGTCAAACCTCTTTGTTCTCTCCGTCCGACACCTCTTTGTTCTTCCCTTCATCCGCAGGTTTTAACGTGGAGACGGTATGCTACAAGAACATCAGTTTTACAGTGTGGGATGTCGGCGGTCAGGACAAGATCCGGCCGCTCTGGAGGCATTACTTCCAAAACACAGAAGGTGAGAAGTCGGTCGTTCAAGCCCACTGTTGGTTGGACGCTCCGTTACGTGCGGAGACCTTTATCCACTTCCTCCATACCAACCTCGCCTGTTTTTCCGTGTTCAGGCATCATCTTTGTCGTGGACAGCAACGACCGGGAGCGGATCGGTGAGGCGAAGGAGGAGCTGATGCGAATGCTGGCTGAGGACGAGCTGATGGACGCGGTGCTGCTCGTGTTCGCCAACAAACAGGTGGGTTTGTATCACTGTTAAAGAGAGCTATATATATATATATATATATATATATATATATATATATATATATATATATATATATGTATATGTATATGTATATGTATGAACAAGGGATGGTCTCCTCTTTAGCGCAGAGTTTGAGAAGTTGTACTCTCTGTTAAACTTTCATAGTATGTCAATAATCTAAGTTTATAAACGTAATATATTTAGGATCATATGTCTTTTAGCAACTCCTGAAAAGTAAGGTGTTTGAGCCTTAGTAGGCTACATGGTGTCAGATATTACATCTATACATATTCAGGTAAATATAATACCAAATAATCTGTAGAAAATTAGCCTGGATCTACATATCACCTCCTAACTAGGAGGAGAGATGCTCATTTTAGGCATGTGCACGTTTTGATGCTATTTGTTATTAATAGTTTTTATGAATTTGTAATATTGCAATGAGCGCTGATACAAATCCAGCATATCGGATCAGTAGGAGGCTCATGATACTAATTAAGGAATCAGGAATTGCAAGTTGACCTCTAACAAGTCGCCTGTGCGAACGCTAACAGGGGGAATGCCGGTTGCTCTTTTCTCCCGTTGTTCATCTCCCGTTGTGCTTGCTGCTCTTTCAGGACCTGCCCAACGCCATGAATGCCGCTGAGGTCACGGAGAAGCTGAGCCTGCAAAGCAAGCACAAGCGCCCCTGGTTCATCCAGGCCACGTGCGCCACGAGTGGAGACGGTCTCTACGAGGGTCTCGACTGGCTTTCCAACCAGCTCAAGAATAAAAAATGATCCGCCTGTCCGCTCTGTCTGCAGTGTGACGGTAGACTGCACTGGTCCTGGTCTCCTTCTCTCCTTTCCTCTCTTTTCCTCTGCAGCCTTTTTGACCTTTTGGCCAGCGCTGCCCCAGCATCAGCGTCCTGTGGGAGTGTGTATTTTTGGATGGGTGAACGTGAGAGAGAGAGAGAGGGAGAGGGAGCAGCCGTGTCGTGGTCACGCTCATGCACCTTATCCCCCCCAGGTGTTGGCACATCTGGTCTCCACAAAGGAAAGAGCGACACAGGATGACGAGTCCTGTGGCGCTCAGGTTTTTTTACGTCTGCTCGTGGCGTCCCAGATCACTTCACATTCTTTTGAAAATGATGCTTTTTGGGGCATTTCAAATTTGGCGCTTTTATACTTTATACCTTTCCCCATACGTTAAATAATTTCCCCAGCTTTTTAAATGAAATTAATTCCCACCCCTGAAAGTTCTCCCTCTTTTTATAACCGCATACTTTTTTCTGAGGTGGCCTTGTTGTTTTACACAAAGATCCACCATGACTGGGTGTCAAAAAGGCAATAAAGTGAGTGTATGTTTACATGTATGGAGGTGTGTTGAGGTGCTGTGCGGGTTTCAGCGACATCCAAATGGAGATTTTCTTTCTGTTTACTGGTCGTCTTATTTTCTAGCGTCTGTAGTTCTTTGATTCTGTTTTCTGATATATATATTTTTATGTTACTGCTGTCTTTTGCGTGTGACGCTCTCGAGGGCTCGTTGTGTCTGGTTCAGTTTTAAACTCGCCCCGCAGAGCGCGAGGTCGCCGCCTGCTGGGTTTTCTAAAAGACAAAACGTGCTCTCGAACAAATGGTCGCCCGCTGGGATCGACGGAGCAGTTGAGGCGGCGAAGCGTTCGCTCCGTACGAGCCGGCTCTGCAGACGCTTCCTTGTGGCGTCGGGCTTCGTGGTGTTTTCCCTGCACTTGTTTATATATTGTGTCCCTTTTTTTTTTAATGCCGTTTGCACAACACGGGCAGCTCATCCATCAGCCTTTGCAATGACTCCATAGACAATAACTCCTCCCATAGTTCTACTAATACATTTATCATGAATGCCTCACAGATAATCCTTTACAATTATTTTATAGTTAGTTATAATTAAAGTTCACATACAAAAAGAAAAACGTGACAGTGAATTGGGGGTCAATGCATTTTGAATTTAGGAAAATGCTTTTGTCACTGTGCAGATATACAATAGCGCGGATTATCATAACGGCTCTTAAAGAGTGAAATTCTATATATGTTTTTACTTTGTTAACCTGTCAGCATGTTTTAAGTTTGAGTTTAGGTTTAATTAGACTTTTTTTTTGTCAGCTTTTCTTTGCTTCAAATGTCTTTCGGATCTTGTTTTCCTGCTCAGTAAAACTGGTAAAAACACCCACATCGGTCCTCTGAGGCTTTTCTCTCAGACCGTATGATGTGGGTTCAGCAAAAAATAATTTCTAAAGAGCTTTGTCTTTGTTTGATTCAGATTTGTTTGAGATTGATTGATATATCGATAAATCCACAGTTACATTGCAATTGTTCATGAGAATGTTTGTTTTGAAGTGAGAAGATAATCTGGCAGCATCTTTAAAAGTCTAGTATTCTTCTCCCTCGTCCTCTCACTCTTCACTTCATTCTCCTCCAGTTTCCTTTGAGGATGATTAGTTTCTTTGAGGTTAATTTCCTTCTTCTTCGACCGTGAATAACCAAAGGGTACGTCTTCTCTCCAGTAGACTTGTAGTGCAGATATGTTACACCTGAATGTTCCTCAAGTATGTACAATTAAAGATTCACAAAGAGTGTATTTGTTCGTCAATGTTTATTGGAGTGTATTACATAGTTTTGTTTGATATCAGTGTTATTAATTCAGATACAATTGATATGAAAATCCTTTTTGATACCTGCAAAGAATGAGAACTTCTTCACTCAAGCAACTTGCCTTGACAAGGCTTTACATTTTGAACATAAATACATTTAAAAAAAATGTCGTAAACAATTGTATGTGTGTGTGTGTATAGGTATATATTATATATTTACATATTTACATGCACAAATGTAATGTTTTCTTGCATTTCCTGACTGTAACCACTGGAGGGCAGCAAACACTCGTGATTCTAAATACACTCAGATAAATTGATTGAGAGGAGAAGCAGCAGTTTCCGGTATATACTTTAAAAATAAAGCAACCAAAAGAGGAAAATGCATACACAAGAAGTGTAGTGCTATACTAGTTATTGTAATAGCATACTATCATATCTGCATTTACGAAGGTATGCACGTTTTTAAATAGTAGACTGAACAGACCTTTATTGACAGGGTTATTGTCAATACAGATGATGAATGGAACATATGCACGTTCAGATCCACTAATAAATAATTCTCCATGGCTTCAAAGTGCACCATAAGTGAGATCTCCTGCTTTGGACTGCAGTGACTGCAGCAACTTCACACACACACACACACACACACACAGTAGACCAGGAATAATGCAGCATTTTGGGTCGAGTGGTAGAAGATTGATATTCAGCAACAGATCAAACACCAAACCCATATCCTTGACACTAATGGGAGTCATTTTTAGACACGCCCTCTCTCTCTCTCTCTCTCTCTCTCTCTCTCTCAGGTCTAAGGTAGAGCTTGTAGGATGACATCTTGGGCTAATGAGGACCGATGGTGCCAAAGGGCCACGGAGCTGGAGGGACGGTGACGCACGGAAGAAAATGGGGGGTTGGGGGTCTTTTCCTGATGACCAGAGAGCCTGCAGACCGCTGCTCGCCGCTTTTTTTTATTCCACTCCATCTAGATTTCAGGTGGCCAATCCTCCATGGAGTTGTTACCTTGGAAACAGCACCTTACGTATTTATAGAGAGCAACCGAGTAGTCATGGAGAAGGGAGAGCGGGAGACACGACTGTGATATAGGTGATGCAGGTTTCCGTCTAGCTGGAGGCACACAGTCATACTTTTATTTTGCTCTTCGACTGAACAGAGGCAGCCTATGATCACTTCCCTGTAGACGGATCATCCCTCACCTTGCATGCAGCTGAAGGTTGCCCTTTTTTATTGGAATTACAACATGCTCCATGACCTGCTCTGGTCATATAATTATATTTGAAAGATCCTGCTTTGAGCTGTGGATCTGAATCCCTTTCTCTGGTTCAACACATTCGCCATCACATCCCTCCTGCTCTAATCTACCTCAGTCTCTCAAGCGCTCTGACTCAAATACAGCTGAAATGACCTGAAATAATTCTAATGGGATATGCGGAATCACACCCTACACACACACACACACACACACACTGCGCTACACTTGACCTCTGGCAGGCGTTCACTGCTTTCCACTGAATCTCACCTTGATGTGTGACTTCACAGCACGTTAACCCTTCGCTCACCCCACCATGATGTAGATTTTTCAGCACCCCATTTTGACTATTTCCCCGTGACCTCCCGTGGTGGAAAGGAACCGAGTACATTTACTCATGTACTTGTACTGGAGTGCAGTTTCAAGGTTGAGTTTTACAATTTTATGCAACTTATACGATACATTTAACTACTAGCTATCACCATGAAACTTCCCCAGTTACTTACATTCAGGCAATCATTTTTTGTGTGATATATTTTAAGAAATTGTATCTTTAAATATGCACGGTATGAGGTATTCTCTATTAAATATTTGCTAATTTGAATATATTTTTAGGACAGAACTGTCGACATCCGTAAAACAAATCCGCTGTCCTGGTTTTAGGAACACAGCTTTCCTTGTAGTGGAATACTTTGACATTGTTGTGGTGGTACTTTTAAGTAAGTGTACTTCCTCCAGCAGTGATGACCTCCATCCCAGGGGAGCGGAGGCTCTGCCTCATTGTTTGCCATCGACCAGCAGCACCAACGATCCACCGTGAAGATCAATCAGAGGGACATTGGTAAGGACTTGTAAAAAGGTAGGAAGGAGAAGACGAAGAAGTAGTCCCACATACGTCTTCCATCGTCTCTTATCAGGTCTACAAACTGCCAAGTATTGTGCAGCAATGAACAACCAAAACACAGGGTATAATGTGTGTAAACATAAATATGTGGTCCTGTTTACTGCAGGTAAATCTGTTCTTTTCTCTGGAACATCTTGTATCCACGAGCTCAATGCAGGCGTGTGCGACATCAACGGTCCGCTGTGTTTCTTGGCCTGCAGGAATCACAGACGGTGCTCAGCGGTGAGCCGGTGGCCGAGCCGGTGCTTTAAATCCTCTCCGTCCGCCCACACACCACACACGCATGGCAAAGGAAAACAGAGTTCACCCGTGAACTGCACCTTTCTATAAAGGCAAGTCATCTCTCGGCCTTTCACATCGCCATGGAAACACAGGATTCGTCCAGTCGATTGGCAGCGGAGTAACGCCGAGGCCACGAACCCGGTCGTTTCATCATGCTGCTCTTGCAGTTTGAGAAAGATGTCTACTGTAAGTATAAAAAAACAACCCTAGATCATTGCCAATAAACGCAGTCAGCATTGTATTGTATTAGTTTGGGCTCTGCCTGCTCACGTGGATGTGTCCTTGAGCAAGGCACTAAACCCCAATGAGCCACCGCCACCCGCAGTGATGGAAAGTAACCGAGTATTCACTCAAGTACTGTACTTAAAAATAATATTGAGGTACTTGTACTTCTTTCTCTTTTTGTAATTATATTCCAAGCTCCCTTACATCTACTCTCTCTCTCTCTCTCTCTCTCTCTCTCTCTCTCTCTCTCTCTCTCTCTCTCTCTCTTTCTTTCATCATAAGAGGAACTTTCAATGGAGACAACACCAGCACCCCTCACTCTGCACCCTGAGTCTCAACTTGTTTTGCAAAAAATAAACAAACTCAGTATTATTCATCCCAATGGTGTGGTCTTTGTTCGTACAGAACTGCAAATGCACAATTACATTTCACATGTATTTGCTGTTGTATCATAACTTTCCAATGTGGCCTATCTATCTATCTATCTATCTATCTATCTATCTATCTATCTATCTATCTATCTATCTATCTATCTATCTATCTATCTATCTATCTATCTATCTATCTATCTATCTATCTATCTGTGTCTAAATCAGTTTTTTTTTTGCTGATTCTCGTACAATTTTGAGCAACAATTTCAGTATAAAAGTCGGAAAATTCGGAAAATTAACTAATTCAGATTTTGTATTTTTCATACAGTTTTTGGAAACATACTTATTTATCAGAGCAGTGTGGATTCTTATATTTATAAAAATAAATAAAAAATCTCCTCACCTGACATTCGGTACACTCCGTAAGGTAAATCTAACGCACTCTGATTCAAGCTAGGTTTAGCTCACCTGCCAACAGTTATTCACTCCCCATCTCTCATGTTCGCTTCAAAATCAGCATCAAACCCACGTTCAAGTGGGCACGAGGACTTTCACCACAGGAAGTTAAGTATTCGTCACATTATTGACGTTGACGGTTAAAATTTACGTTAGCTTAGCGAGCTATGAGGCTAACATTAGCATGCTAGCTTCTGCTATTATCGTCCTTATATTTGCATTCGTATCAATTGTGAATTCATTTATTTCACTTGCTGTGCTTGTTTTTAAGTGAGTAAAAGTAAAGTAAAGTAAAAATTACAAGTAAAAGCCCTGCATTTCATATCTAACAAAAGGAAAAGTATGTGGTATTATTAGCAAACTGGAAGTATCAAAAGTGCTCATTATGCTGCAGAATGTCCGTTGACATATATAACGCTATCTATTATTATTTTTTACTTTTACATAATAATGCATAAACTTGAAGGCAGAATTTTAATGTAGTTGATTGTCAGGTGGAGCTACTTTAATTCACTTTATAATTTGTGAGGCAGAAATACATCAGTAACATCAGTCAATCTGAACAAAACCAGCATCACAATGTTTTCACATGTTAACTCAAATCTCTCACTCCTAAGACGTTGTACTCTTAATATGTGTAAATGCATCGGACCGCCACTAAAAGAGTTGGGACCAGCTCAGCTTTACCCCAATCGGGCAAGTGAGGTGTTAGATTTACTTGCCTGAAGTGAAATTAGTAATGAGAGGAATGGCCACACAGGAGCCGATGCGCTGGCCAATCATAGTAGATTATATCAGGTGTCTAGTTTTGTGTTAGATGCAGTTTAATAGCAGACGTTTATTATGGCTCT
This sequence comes from Myoxocephalus aenaeus, assembly GCA_038501785.1. Taxonomy (NCBI): domain Eukaryota; kingdom Metazoa; phylum Chordata; class Actinopteri; order Perciformes; family Cottidae; genus Myoxocephalus; species Myoxocephalus aenaeus. Next base: position 557,925 of record JBAMJR010000051.1, on the reverse strand, counting down.
TTGTGAGCTGGCTGACTGAATACGGCTCATTGGGTCCAATAAACACTTTTCTCTATCGTCTCCACTTGACAAAGGGGCATATAAGTGCTTTAGAAGCAGTAACTCTGCTGAATTTCTGCAAAGTTTAAAATGGTTAGATGATAAATGTTGGTCACATAATTGGAACAGTCTTGGCTCACTGTGTATTGGAGGTTTAGCGGACATGAAGTGGAGTGATATCCATCATAGTGGACATTTAGACCTGACCTTCACATTACCTCTCACCGGTTGCCTTCGTGCCCAGACCTACATGCTGCACTAGCTCTAAACATACAGTGTCATTGGGTAGTGCTCTGAAGGTTACAATAACACATAAGCAACTACTGCGTCCATTAGTGCATGTGCATGCATGTGGAGTATGTTACGACGGGCAGAGTTGAAAGATGATGGATGTGTTGCGACGGTTACCTTTGCCGTATACAGTAAGAACACCTCTGCCAGGTTGTCTTGTCACTGCGTCCAAGTCACGCTGTCATTGACATTCATCCCCACTCCCCTGCACCCCCCCCCCCCCCCTCTAATAACCTCAGATGGCCAGTTTCCACTGAAGCGAGGGCAGATCTATTGTGCCACAGACTGTGCTGAAGTGTTTCTGGGTCGATGAGCTCTCACAGCTGAGATGGAGAGAAAGAAGGAGGACAACCAGGACAAACTGGGTTCCTTCGTGTCCTTGGGGACCAGCAAACTGTATCTTTCAAGACCATGAATATAAAACTTGTAAAAAATGATATCTAAAAAAAGGATTTGGTCTTTTTTAGATATCAAGTTTTATATTCGCCTGATGTTTTCACACTGCAATATGGTCAGCTCCGCTCCGGAGCTAACAATAAAACAGCAGATGTCATTTTATTAGAAAGCAGTGGCAGAGCATGCTCATCAGCTCCACAGAAGCGACGTACTCAGCAAGTTGTACCTCTGCAATGTGCAGCTTTGTTCTTGGTAAACTATAGAAGCCTACGGGCAAAGCGGGGCCGTCAGCGCGACACAATCTCCAGTGTTATTTTCCTAAACTATGTATCAGGCAGTAATGTGCCGTTTAATACTGCAGATCATAGCAATCATCTCAATATGACAACGATGTCCTCCTTGGGCTGTTCATATTCGACCTATTGGCTCTGTTATGTTTGTTTCTTCACTGGTTCCATGGTATATAGCATGAAATACAGCCTCACAGCATGGCATATATATGAGATGTAATGAAATTCTAAATTGGCATATATATTGCACATGCTTGGTGTGAGGTACTCAATGTCAACAGACATGGAAGTGACCAATGAATAAGCCACAGCATGATGTCAGTAATGGAAAGCAGGGATAAAACGGATCATATTTATTCATATTTGCAGCCTGCTTGTGCTATAAATGGGGCGTATTACAGATGTATTAAATTTGTATTATTGTATTTCTTTTCAGTATTCTTACGAAGTTAATCACGGCATATTTTAAAGGACAGGATTTTTCCTGCATAGAGGAATTGTTGCCACTCTCCAAAGAGGTTTTTTGATGATAAGAAAATGATTGAGAAGAATTGAGAATAAAATGTGTTAAATAGCAATTCTTTCAAACAGCTGTTAAACAAGCAGAACATAAACTTAAATGCGATATCATTGACTCTGTGCAGTCGTCGCAGCTCTTGACCCTATATTTTTATAGCTGTGTAGTTTTGACTGGGCCTGAGCGCTCCGACGCCAGAGCCAACGGGTCGCTCCCGGTGGTTTTAACGGTAGTACTTGATCTCAGCTTTATTGTCCAGACTCAGACTGTCCGGCTCTTTGCCGTCTAGCTGTGTTAGCCGCCTCATAGCTAATAGATCAGTAGGTGGCGGCGACCAACTTTTAATGTTGGTTTGTTGTCCGCCAGCAAAGGAGGTCAAACTGCTCCGAAGCAGGAAGGGACCTCTGTAATTTACTGCCTCTCCAAACCTGTGAGGGAAACTTGTGAGAAACAAAGTGTGTCAAAGTCAGGCTGCACTTGTGTCCAGATATTAATCAACATCGCATATCCTTTGCTGTAAGTATCGGATCAGATTTAGGTATCAGCGGACATGCCAGATAACAGAATCAGGTCAGGATCAGAAAAACTTGAGTACCCGTTGACCAGGATCACCTGAAGGCATCCTTGGTTCCGGTCTCTGAGAGAAGATTCTTTCAAGGAAACGCTTTTTAAAGTGTTGACAAGGCAGCCCCGAGCCAACGGCTCCTTCAACTGTGACTGAATGCCATATTCCTGCAAGTGCGCAAGAGTGCTTTTGTTACAGAGTTTACAGAGTTTATGAGCACCATGTTGTTGCGTCTCTGTCTGAAATACTTCCACACTTTTAAAGTTTAGAGGATCGTAGGCGAGGTTTTATAGCTGCAGCTCGTCCCCCCGGAGGGAATGAATGCTTTCACCGGGCGCAGTGCAGACACGCACTTTTATAGATCCATGTAATCGATGGGATTACAAGGATCACCTGGGTTTGAATCACCTGGGATGCGTTCCACGACCCTTGTAAATAAAGGGGTGTTTATATTTGTATAGTCTTTGTTTGGGTAGACACTGACATCTGGAAGAGTATTTTAAACTTCCCTCAACCCTCAACTTAAGAATATTAAGTGTACATTTTTGCCGTTGCAGGTTTTGTCGGCTTGCTTTTAGCTCAAGAGGACCGGCGCCGGCTGACAGGCTGATGTATCCTCTTCCTGTGAGCCGGCTGGACATGACGGACGGGCCGGTGTGCTGTGTAAGTCATGTGCAGCCCGACCATACATTATTCATCGCTCTCATCATGAAGAGAACCTCCATCCTCTTTTATCTCTCCATCTCCTGGCATTTTATTTTCTCTCTCCCTCCCTCCCTCCCTCTCCCCTCCTCTTGCTCTCTTAATTCATCAGCACCGATTAGCTATACAGCAAAGAACAGCCTCTCTCTTTTTTTGACAGAAATACTCTCTTATCCACAACACAGATCCTCACTATGTATCTTTGATTTTACCTCATTCGTCTCCTTCCCTTCGCCACTTGTAGCTCCGCTTTACCCTCTCTCAGATACAGTATTGCACGTAATTGATCTCGGTATGGATCTTTGCTCATTGTGTTTCAAGGGCGTCCTCGAACAGCTGACACAACGCCGCGCTCTGACCTACTGCTGGAGTGTGATTGTTGGTGAGCAGAGGTGATGGTCAGCCAGGATTCACAAGAGCGATAATTTATGCGTGCAAACAAACATCCAATGGAGGTTGGGTGGGGCGGGGGGGGGGGCACAGGCCACACCGATGCTGAGGTCGCCCTCCTCGCCGTTCTCACCTGCCGCTCCGCTTGCCACGCCAATCCATTACAACCTCGCCTGGAGGCCCAACACGGCTTCGTCATTAGCTATTGTTGGGGATATTTCAAGTGTTCACTCTTTTCTCTCCCTTCCACTTTCTCTCTCTTCCTTCCTTGCATCACCAGCACCACCCTCCCCCATCCCATCCTCCCCCTGTTCCTGGTACAGTAGATGCTTCAAGCATTTCCCCCCCACCCCCCCATGCTAGCTCAGCTGCCGAGCCCCACACAGGACCACGTCCCTGGACTCCCCTTTATTACCATATCATGAGATGTGCCCTCGGCGTGTAGCAATGCAGCGTGCCGCCTGTGTCTTTAAGAGAGAGAGAGAGAGAATATAATGAGTAATGGGGAGGAAATAAGGCATGGAGCGAGCAAGTGAGAGAGAGCGAGAGAGAGAGAGAGAGTGGGTGAGGGAGTGTGAATTTATCATGTGCAGAATGTGTGCTTCATTCTTGGTTGTGTGCTGCTGAGCATCCCTGCACCGGCATGCACAATCTACCACGGCTCACACTGCTGAAGAGTACGCCCCTCTCTCTCTCTCTCTCTCTCTCTCTCTCTCTCACACACACTCAGGCTCTCCCGCTCGACCTCTCCCTCTCCCTCACACACAAACACACACTCACGCACGTGCTCGCAGTCACACACACGCGCAGTGCTGTCAGGAGCGCCGCCGCCGCCGCCGCCGCCGCCGCCGCCGCTGGACCACTGCCATCTCTGCGAAGGAGGTTTCCAGCGGAGGGAAGAGAAAGCCGGAGCGAGAGCGAGACAAAGGGAAGGAGGACGGCAGAAGGAGAGGAACGAATAGGAGCGCGGGGACCGGCACGAGGAAGGAGAGACCCAGCGCTTTGTGAAGAACAGAAAACGAGAGACGGGAGGAGGGAGGAGGAGAAGAGAGAGAGGGGAAAAAAAGAGGAGGGGGAACAGGAAACGCGATCACTTTCAGCTGCAGCGGTCCGTGTCGCAGCATGGGCAATGCACCATCCCAAGGCATGTCAACCCTTTTCTTCCTTGCATACTTGTGTAGCAGGCACCTCGCTTGGTTCTGCGTGTCGCGCCGCCCCGACCAGCCGGCTGCCCTCCTGTTACGCTCTGTGAGAGCAGAGGGATGGGGGTTGGGCTGAGGGCAGCATCGCCGGAGGAGAGGGATGCTTTTAGGTAGCATCGGTTGGGAGTGAGGCTGGAGGATGAGGTGCTGGAAGCACTGGGTGGAGGCACCATTTGTTGAAGCAACAAGCAATTGGAGGTGTGGGGTGGGTAGGGTGGTGTACAGCAGAAGTACCATCAGTGGAGCAGGTGGTGCTTGTGGGTGTGAATGTGTGTGCGTGTGTGTGTGTGTGTGTGTGAGTGAGAGAGAGAGAGAGAGAAAGAGAGAGAGAGAGGTGACTAGCGAGAGAGAAGGTGTGATTGTGCTTCCCTGTTTGTGTGTGTTGGAGTGTTGGTTGCAAACTGCCTCTGTTAACCACATTGAGGACCTCTTTGAAGCAAAGCGCTCAAGTGTGTGTGTGTGTGTGTGCGTGTGTGTGAAAGGCAATAAAATATAAGAAATAAAGTAAGACAAATAAAAGAATTGGTGGATGTAACGATGAGCCTAATGAGGGGACTAGGCAGCTTTGCCTTGAGTGAATGGGGGATGGTATTGTAAATGGATTATCGGGTGGGTCAACTCCTTCATGTGATGCTCTCTCTATATTCCCTTCGGGGCCCCCCCCCACCGCTCTCTTTCTTTCTCTCTCTTTTTTTTTTTTTTGCAATCTCTTTTTATCTCTCTCTATCACTCTCTTTCACAACCCCTTCGTTAAAATACCAGTTGCGAGCTTTGCAGCCGGACAACGCTGTGCTTGTAAACGCACTGACGGTCTCTGTTTCCTGGTGAGAGGCAGGCGTGTTTGCCGCTCGATGCACACATGCATATTCTATATTTCTGCATTCCCTACACTGTACATCGTGTCCATATGTGTGACACCTGCGTTTCAGGAAGAGGGAGTGTGAGTGTGTGGAGGGAAACGATAAGAAAAGAGTGCAAAGGGCATAGGGGTAAAGTGAGAAAGATGAAATATACATGAGGCGTGTTTTAAAAAAACGCTGCTGGGGTTGAAAGGCGTATCTGACGTGCGACAGAGGAACAGTATCTTCTATCAAGATGTGAAGATATAAAGATAAGGGGGGGAGGGAGCGAACGCTCACTTTTAGAGAAAAGGGCAGAGCCGCACAGCTTTCGGATTTAATTCATCAACATTCATTTCCCCTATAGCTCTTCATTCTCCCTCACCTATTTATCCCTCTGTTCTTCCTCCCTCCCTTCCTCCTCCTCCTCCTCCTCCTCCTCATCGTCCCTCGCTTGCCTCTCACCCAGGGACAGTCTAGTAGCTAGCGGGGGGAGAGGAGGGCCGAGACGGGAAATAGAGGATATGAAAAAGCGGGGGGAAATGAAAGGAAGTGTGAAAGAACAAAAGACCAAAAAGGGGTTGCTACGTAGATGGACAGGTAAGTTGCGATGCTGAGGCCTGCCAGCAACATCGTTCTTTTTTTAACAGTGTTTGAGTGTGTAAATGAGGCCATTACTTGGATGATTGCGAGGGCTCAACAGTGGAATAGTAAACAGCTCTTTAAGCCTTTTTGTTTGTGAGCTTCTTCTCAGATGTGCTTGGTCTAGAATATTGATGTCCTCAACTTCTCTGGTCAGTTTTTGGCTTTTTTTTTTTTCTTCTTCTGTCAGATGACCTCATTTGTCCAAGACTTTGTTTGATAGTTCTCTTTCAACGCAGAGGTTTCGAGGCTCAGGTGAAGGCAGACACAAGCTGCAGTGCCGTGAGACCTTTTGCACCAGTCTTTAGTCAATGTCTATTTTAGAGGCATTGACGTGGATTACGCTGAACACTGAGCCATTTGTGTGGAATGGAGTAGCCCGAATGTTGACGCTTGAGTTTATTTTCTATCAAAGCACAACAGTTTTTATTAATGTGCTGGAACCAAATATTTCTAGCTGCGTGGACCTTTCGGTATGCAGGATGGCCTCTGCTGTTGGCGGCACTAATTCAACTTAATGCAGCCAAAGGCCATGCTGATGTGTGGGCTGTGCATTTCAGGCCACCAGGGAGCCATCCAGTCCAGGCTTAGCTTTGCCAAGTTGGCCAGTGAAGAAGTATACTTTTTTTTTTTAACCACAGCCTATCACGGCAAATAGAAGCTTCTTTATAAGCCCATTAGAGTTGTACCAGTTCACACTGATAGGCTAAACCGTAGAGAATAGATTAAGCAGAGTCAAACATTAAGCCCGGCATTAGCCGGCTGCAGAGCTAACGCTTATCGTAATGTCACCATTGTGCAGAGACGGCAGATCCCGGTAGCTTTATGCCTCCGTGCTACACCTAGTATGTTCAGATGAGGTTTACGTCAACACACATGTCGCTCTATCTGCTGATCCTCTCTGGTGAGGCGAAGGCAGAGCCGTGTCTGGCAGCGTCCTGCGGTGACGGAGATGCCGTTTTACTGCACGGTGAAGTGATGTTCCCCCCGTGTGAAAGGAGAACACTGGCAAAGACATGCACATGGTGTGGGTGTTAGGCGACGATGCGATGAAGAATAGGATGTATTTGTACGGTAACACGCTGGGATTTACTAAATATAAAGACTGAAAGTACTGTGTGAGGTGATGTGATGACCTCTTTGCCTCAGGAGCTTGCTGATATGTTTTTTAATTTAATCACAGAAAATGGAGTGGATTTAGTCTTGGCATTGGCTCCGGCATGTTAACAAAACGATGACACACTTAATACTGCGGATGGATGTACTGTAGGGGCACGGATGAAGGAGGATAAACCTTTGTAGACTTTGTCTCGTGAGTTAAGTCATATTTCTGACATGATTCATTATCATAATACTTCGTACACAACTGCTCATAAGCTACACAAAGAAAGCATCGAGGAGGATAAGCAGATAAATGCTTTTCTGATAGGATAATACATTTGAAACCCAGCTGGTCTGTTTGCTATCTTTTCATTTCAGAGGATAATACTGTAAACAATAGACAGGTGGACTGTCCCTAGTTATGTCATCATGTGCCTGTGTGACATTTATCTCGCATGCAAGGACACAACCTCAATACAACCATGTCATCTCCTTTTGGTTGAAGTCTATTTAAACGAGGATCAGATCTGTATGTGATATAATAACATAATATAAGAGTTTTTAGTAGAAATGTCCACAGCTGATCAAATCCTCGAAGCATCTCTCGTAGACGGCAGCAGGCAGTCGCGTGCGGAGCTCAGTATGTTTGTGAGGTCACTGTTTTGCACTTACGCACCTGCCGCACAAAGCCCCATGAATGCCGCCTCGTGATTGGCTGACGATGATGCAATGTTTCGCGGCAGAGGAGCCGCATGTTCTGAGGGCATTTCCGAAAGTAATCGACCCCCGCTGAGGGGAAAGCGTTGACAGAGATGTACTGAATCCGATGATAAAGTAAATCTGCCAAACTAAATAGTGACACGGACGCACAGGCATTCTGGGGGGGGGGGGGGGCGCAACCTCGCATGCATTAAAGGCGGCCGAGCAGATAATGATGGGCAAACGCCAGCCCTCTCTTTCCAAACCAGCAAGCCGGTCCTTATGTTAGCTTTGCCTCATGCAGTGTCCTTGTCACAGCAGGCGGTAAATGCACCAGGGCTTGTATGTGTGCAAATATGTGCCTTAGTGAACGTTTTGGGATTCAACCCATCGAGGCAAGAACTGATCACATCTCATTCAAGAGTCTTTGCTCTTTTCCACTTTTGTACTTTTTAATTTCCTCGTGTGAAATGAGGTTGCAAGTCAAACTCTTAGAGAATGGTTTGTGCGTTTTCTCCAGTGCTTTGTGGCCAATATGATGAGCCTGCAGTGGTAATCCCACTAGTTAGCCCTCAAGGTCGTTAATGATGCAAGATCATTTTCAAGATTGCATCCATTTATCAAATGTCATTGTTTCCGTGCCACAGATACTTGCAGGGCAGAGTTTGATATCTGCATAATGACGGGCTGAATGATATGAGCCGTCCATGTACAATGCTTTATGAAAGTGATGGATGTATAAATTATGAGGAAATCAGAGGCACAGGGTTGGTTGGTCTCTGATACAATTACATTTAATTCTCCTCTAGTTTCATTTAGTTCAACCTTTTCAGAGAACATTTCAAAGAAAAGAGAGCGTATTGAGTTGGTTACTGTTGACCTTCTGTTCTCTAAAAGCACACTGGTCACTCTGTTAAATGCTAAAGTTATTTTCCTCACTTATGCATCTTGAATAATATCAAGTCAAACAAAGCAATGCTTGGATAAATGACTCTTAAAACACTTTGATTAAGGAAACACATGCTTTCAGTCCAATAGTTCTTTTCGGCATCGTTATTCACGTACGATGAAGATGTTTTCCTTCATGTTCACATCATGTGTTACTTCATAATTTGAGCATTTCAGTTTCCCGGTCCCTACAATTTCTCATTGAAACGTAGTCCGTCTGTAACACTTTGCTCCTGTCGTAATTACGATGGCCGCTCGGGGGCTTTGTCGCGTGAAAGTCACACATGTCGCTTCGGGGCACTGGTCGAAATGACAGATGCTGCTGTTGGTCTCTCGCAGAAACACGTTGGAAGAATATTTTGATTACGGCCTGGGCCCACTTTCAACTTATCGTAACATCGATAACGTCCAGAAAACTGCTCCCCAGCTGCTGTCGGGTACATTCACTTCTTGCCTGCTGGTAAATATTGTGGTAAAACCTCTAGTAAACCTTCTCGGCTGCATCTGGGTGGTTAGACGTCCAAAAAAGGGAAGAATATAACGTAGCAATTACTGTACAGCGGCTTGTATAACATGATCCTAAAGTGATTGCAATGCGGGTCCAGGAGGCCAATATTTACTTCATTATCCTCTCGATTCTCCCCGCTCACGAAGCTGCAGTTGGGCCTCTGTGATCTGTTGGAGAAAGTATTGCTGCCCTAACGCGCTCCTTGAAAGCTCCAGCCCGTGGGTCATAAAAACAACTTGTCGTGTATTAAGTTGTTTTGTAGTCGGACGTAACAAAATGGGCCCTGAATCAAAAGGAGCTTTCTGCTGACTATTGCAGGAGAGAGAAGAGGAACAGATTCACATTTATTAGTGTTGTTGTTTGTAACGACAGCCTGCTCTTGGCACACTTTAACTTTTCTATTTGTTTGACTATTTGACAGTTTATTCGTCTTATTAAATGTAGCCCAGCAGTAATTGCAACACGTCCACGCAGCATTTGAAGTCAGCATCTGTTTTCTGCTTTAGTGACAGTTGGTACAGTGGAGATAAATTTGTGAAAATATTGGAGATAATGAGGTAAATATTCATATTTGGTCGTCTAAAGTTTTTTTATTTTTTTTGGGGGGGCTTCAGAGCCCAACTTTTTTTTTTTTTTTGCAGCGATGACATTTTCTGCCCTTTTCGGCTCTTTGAAATGTCAGTTTTTCTGCAGAAAGGCTTTTACAGTTATAATCTCCAAGATCTCTGGTTCGTTCCCGTTGGCATCAGTGGCGTTCAGCGGTAATTACAGGTGTGTTTTTGGTGATTTTTTCCAGAGAATGTTGAAGCAGACATTCATGCATAGCTTTTCATCAGTGAAAATCAGCCGTACGCTCAATCCCCATTGTGATACCTCATTGGGCGATAGTGACTTAACAGACTTTATTTAAGTGAAAATCGTTGATTTTTATTACAAAATCCCGGCTTCCCCAATGTGAGGCTGATTAGATGATGACATTTTCATTTAGGTAAATGTTAAAATAGGTAGGTCTCTCCTCTCCCTCTACAGCGCACAGATGATTGACAGCATGCAGAATAATCCCACTGTCGGTATTTTATTTCATTTCATTTATGTTCACACAGTTGTACCTTTGCTGACTCTGAATATATAAATCACGCCTGCGGCAAATCAGAAACTAACTTGTGGAAGAGTATGTGTGTGCGTGTAGATTGTGTTTACAATTTATTTTAGTCTTGTAATTAAATGAACTGATGTGTCAAACATTGATTGATTGAGTCAGTCCTGTTTACTGAATGCAGGCTCTCAACACTGGAGATAACCACCATTCTGGTTTCAATCTATATCTAAATCATGTTTTATTCATCAGTTCAATAATTCAACTAAATTCAGGTTAAATGAATAGTTTGACGGTTTGGGAAATACACTTATTTACTTTTTAGCAGAAAAAAAGATCAATGCCACTCATGTGGCTTCGTTATCTCCTGAAACTCATCACGTCGAACCGTTTACCAGGAGTCCAGTCGTTATGCTAAGCTAGGCTAACAGACCGCTGGCTCCAGCTGCATACTTACCGCACAGATGTGTGAGTTGTATCAATCTTCGATGTTGTTGCTAATGGTGATTAGCGCGGGCATCTGTTAGCCTTCAGGTTAAGATGCATCGTCTTAAATCAGCCAAATCAGTCGAATGAGTTGCTTTCTTCACAGCTTTATTTTCATTCACACACAGCCCGAGAAAAGATTTTCTAATTAAATACAATCCCAGGGCAATATTAAGATTTCTTTAAGCGCACTTCCTCCCTCCTTTATTGCATCTGTGGAATTTAATGCAATCCAGTGCAACAGATCTGCCACAAATTCTACATTTACAATTTTATGTTGACGTTGTCAGAAAGGTGTTAATGCGACTTTAGGTTTATTATTGAGGTGTTGTAGAAGAATAATAAAGACACGCAATGCATCACATTAAAATGTTTTTAATATTATTCTCCCCTCATGTTTGTACATGTGGAGGACGAAACATCAGAAGCACTTTTCAATACTAACAGTGTCGTTATTTTAAAGGTTTTTAAAAGGCATGTTTTTTCTTTTGGCATTATGGAACAAAACACGCATTTCATTTCTTCCTCATTATTATTATTTTTGCCTCTGAGACGAATGAGTTCAGTGACGATCTTTGTGTAGCAGAGAATGGACGCTACTTTCTCCGTGCGTCCATTCGAGTACAACCAACCAACCGGTCTCTCCTCTGGTGGAACAAAGAGGGCTGACATCCATTCAAGCCTCACCTGGTGTTTTGTCGTACAGCAGCACTATGCACACACACACACACACACACACACACACACACACACATAGCAGCAGCATGTGTACACTCTGCTTGTAATATTCCGTAGAAATGGTGCACACAGTAGTACATCTGCTTCCTCCCTTCACGGGACACCGGTAGTCTAAACATAGCAGATGCAGATCATGTTGCACTCTTCTCCTTCCCGCAAGGTTGTGTTTGGTTACATAGACGTGTTTTTGTGTGTGTGTGTGTGTGTGTGTGTGCGATTTATTAATAACTATTTAAAGCCAGGTGAATGCTTTAAAAAGGGGTCAGAGAGAGTCGAGCTGAATCACTTTACGAACATGTCAACACCTGAGTGCACTTGTTATCGCGGAGAGAGACGGATTTAGCTTCCGTTTCAGATCCCTCTGGGCTAAAGACTCATTCACAAAGAGGGCTGGACTGTGAAACGGTCGTTCCCTAAAACTTCGAGAGAGGAAGCGAGCGAGGAGGAAAGAGGGAGAGTGAATAAAGATGGCGCTAGAAGAAGCCGTAATAGTCTTCTCTCTTCTCACTCGGACCGTTTCCTCCGACGTTCTCCTCCCATCACTCCTGATTTCCATTCCCAAGCTGCTCAGACCGGAATACAAAGCAGGCAGCGCAGGCGCCGATGATTTTTAGGCAGATTAGCCTCCTTCTGCTCCTGACTGGATTCAAATATCCCTCATCCCATTCTGGCCTCGGTCTCAATAGACTCCTTCGCCGGCTCCCTATAGGCCTTTCTTCTCTGCTTGACACTCCCATACTAAAGGTTGATTTATCAAACTGTAACGAGAGATTTTTGCATCACTTTGTGAACCGAAGCATCAAATATGTCTGCGCCGCCTCGGGGCTCGGCTACAGTTTGGATTCCCATCTTTCCCCTCAATCAACATTTAAACCGCCAATGGTGTTTACCGTCGGCACGCATCTCCTGAATCACTCATTTGTTTCAGCGCGGCCTACAAAAAAAAAAGAAGAAGTCTAAGCTCTGCTGCTACCTGGTGGATCGCTTTTCATTTCCTTCCTCGTTTTCCCCCCACTAGGAGCTACCCTTCTGACAAGGAAACCAATTCCAACCTTATCGCCCACTAATATACATGTAATGGCTTGTAACCGGCTGGGAAGCGGAGACCGACTCGCATTATCCCCGAAGTTCGGCTCGGCTTAAAAGAAGAATTTCTTCTTTAACGGAGAAACGCTGCCGTCACAAACATTGCATGTGAAACCCGAGGATGAGCCCGAACCCACCGCCATGAACAATTAGAGCGGGGAGTATGAAAAGGTCAGCTCTATTTTTTTTCTTTCCTCCCCTGAGGCAGACCTGCATGCCACTACTTCATCCGATGCTGCCTGTGTTTAATGTCTCCTGATCGATTAGCCGGGTGGCATCCGTCTCCTCGGTCTAAAGCCTTATCGGGAAACCAAGAGCTCCAACATAGTGCGTGATGACATTGGCGGTTTTGTGCAGCAGAAATACCAGCAGGCGGCAGGCAGGCAGGAGAAATATGTACACTGAGCGGAGATTTTCTGAGATTATGAGCAGAGAAAGTGTGAGGATGGATCGGCTGTCTGACTGTAGTGAGCAGTGGGTGAGAAGGAGAAAGAGGGAGGAACATGACGAATACTGTATGTCTGGATGTGTGCGAAGCGTTGTTGTTGTTGTTGTTGTTGTTGTTGTTGGTGGTGGTGAGTCACTCGGTGGTCATAATTTCAGCAGCAAGGAGTTGCCTGCTCATGTTTGACCTTGTTCAATAACGGGAGCTGCACGCTGAGGTAATGACGGCTGAAGTCTGAGCTCGGGCCTGGAGGTTATCACAAGGGTGTTTGAAGGTTGTCATGGCGAGGACGAGCTCCGTCGTCTGGGTTTATTTTGGGGGTTTTGAGAGCTGCAACTGACTAATGATTTCCATTATCAATTGATTAATAATTTCATCCCAAAGCCCAAAGTTGCGTGTTTTGTCCAACCAGCAGTCTAAAGCCTAGAATTAGAGAATATTTGGCAAATTTGTTTGCTAAATAATATGAACAAGTTGCCAGTTTATTAGGTAAACAAGCAATACATTAATATTACATTTAGCTGATGCTTTTTATCCAAAGCGACTTACATTTTTGCTCTATACACCGCAGACGCAGCAACAATTAGGGGTTAAGTGTCTTGCTCAAGGACACAACGACATGGACTGGCGGGGCCGGGGCGTGAACCTCCAACCCTCTGATTGAAAGACGGGCATGCTAACCACTTAGCCACAGTCGGCACTTTAATGGTACATTAAATAGTAAATTCTACCTTTTGTGAAGGTCATAATGGTTTCCTTTCAGAGGTGTAGATTCAACTGAGCAGACATTTTGGCCGATGTGGTTTGTGCTTTCTGTTTAACTGTAATGCCTTTTATATACTGAATGGTGTTTCTAATATAACGTCTACCCCTATTGATGTAAATGGTGTGGACAAAATTAGAAGCACTTCTCATCATAAAGCGGTATAATTTAACAGCACTGTAACTATAGTGGCCAAAATGACCGTGCAGTTCAAGCCTCTTTAAAGCAGTTAAACATAAACTGAACAGTATAACCTTTATGAAGGTAGAATTCATTGCTGGACTGTTGCATTAGGCTGCATTTGTATTACCGAGTAAACTGGCAACACAGAATATATTCCCACGTTACCATAGATGTTAATGCATGAAAAAGCACATGTATACACACGTACTGATGTAATCAATTAGAAATCAATGCACGCACGCACACAACTGTCAAGACGCCCGACGATTAGAGAAGCACCTCCGTCCATCAAGCCCTCCATTTTTCTCCCACAGTTACTAGGAAACGGGAGCCGGTTGTTGAGTCTGCGGAGTCGCTGCGAGGGAGCGTGATTATGAGAAGTGAGGCTCTGGGGTTAAAGGCTGTGTAAATGCTATATCCGGCATACATTAAAAAAGATCACTGGCACCACGACGCTGCCACCTGTTTTAGACTGAAGCTTCACTTAATGGCGGTGAATTCACGTCATCACATGCAGTCATTCTGTACGTTTTTCCCCACTAGAAACACATCTCTGACGTTGTAGACTCCTGCTATCTTATCTTGCGCCCACGTCCGTAACCGCTCCACTTACTTACCTACGTTCACAACGTATTAACCTCATTGCACATGCATGTTGCAGCACCTAGCCGTACATCAAGCAACTCATATGCAGGAGGTGTTTGGGGACACAGTACAGCAATCTTGGCCTCTGTCTCTCTGTGGATGCACGCCAATGTGCATTGGCGTGTTTATTTGTATATTTTCATGCCTTTATTTAGGTTTTGCGGAGGTAGTTCTTGTGCAAGATTTCCGTGGCCATTATTACTCCGTGCAGAGCGGTAGTTTGGCTCCTTCAGCCGGCTCCTTTCTCTGTTTGGCAGATGTGTTTCTGCTTGGCCGGGAACTGTGGGATGGCTATTTGGTCCAGTGTTGCAGCTTCCTCTCCTTTCCCCTACCTCTTGGCACACCAGGATGCCAAAGGCCGTCACAGCGCAACATCAGCTCCACCTCCTAGATGGCATCGGGGGATGTTGCTCTGACCGCTGCAGAGCTGCAGGGAGACGCTCCAGGGTTTTGGCAGCAGGGGTCTCATCCAGCGCGGCCCACTCCCACCACGGCCAAACAGATGCTCAGAAGATGGAGGACGCGGACACAGATGGGTCGCTGTCTGTCTCTCAGACCGAAATGGAGTATTTGTTCATTGAGTTGAATATTGCCAAGAATGCATGAGCAGATTATGGCACAACGGGGCCCCTGGACACGGACATGTAAAAGTGGTTGTGGTTGTTTTCATAAGCTGACTTCAGGCAGATAGCAATGTTGATATTTGAGCATCTAAATCTGATAATATATCGGTCAATATTAATTTTCCTTTCACGGCACGTAACATAAATACACAAATTTCTTTCAATCGCAACCTAGAAATGTAATGCGCCGGACATTTTACCGTTCGCTCAACAACTTTGTTTGCTCGGATTCAAAACGCCTTTGGTATTTCTGTACTTTGGTTTCTATATTTACATAACTTTATAATATCGGCCTTGCTGATTCATCTGTTTGTGTCTCTTTTCGGTCGCTCTGCAGCTCTCTGTCTGACACTTTGCAGGCCTGCTAAGTAATCTATCCGTGCAGGGAAGTCATTTCTAAATGGAAACGGTGCCGGGTGTCAGCGATAAGTCAGTGTTTATAAAGAATATTGTATACGGTATTTATTATCCATTTATTCCCCCCCCCCCGCCCATCCCCCGCCCATATCTGATGCCTCTTCAGGTTGTGCAGGCAGTGTCTCGGCATTCACCGACAACAAACAAAGCTTCAAATATTCATATCTACGTACACTGCAAAAAAGGAATTTCAAGAAAGTAAAAAAAGCCCAAAAAGAATATTAATCTTGTCAAGCATGTTTTGATTAGAAAAATTATCTCATTTTAAGAAAGTATGCCTTACTTTTTCTTGATAAGATATACCAGCTAATTTTGAGCTAAAATGAACCAGAAACAGAGTATAAAAATGTTTTACAATAAAACCCAGTGCAGTGACAAGATTATTTGCCTTATTTTAAGAGTAAGACCATTTGCACAACTTCTCAATTTAAGAAGGCCATGAAACAAGGACAATTAAAGTTTTTTTTAAATTATTATTATTATTTTCATTGCAGGGCAGAACCTGCTGCTTCATATCTAACATATTAAGATGACAGCAGACTGGTCTATACAACACACAACATAATACAAATAACCATGCTGAATGAAAACTGCATGGCATTGCTTGTTTTAGAAGAATTCGGGTTAATTTAAGATTTTCTGTTAAAGTCTCATTTTAGTCTTTCAGAGCCAAGAATTTTGGGCTTATTTTAAGAAATCTTGTCAAGCTAAAAAAGCTTACCCCATTGGCAGATTTTTTTGCTTGATATAGGATGATTTGATTGAATATAAGACTTTTTTGCTTCTTTCTAGAAGGGCTGTTTTTGCAATGTAGAATTATTAATCCATCTTGTGGTAGTTTGTATTTCACTGGTTTCATTAAGACATGCTGTGGAAAATGCCAGAAGAAGCTTGCAGAAGCCACGAGGACTCCTCCTCCTTATTGCCTTGTTGTCTTTGAAATTAAACAACTGCTTACTTTGTTTCTCTCCCACCGTCTGCGTTCACGCGTCCAGTGCAACTCGAGAAAAGCGAAACCGCATTTGGAGCGGAGAAAATCACCAGTGGATACGGTTTGAAGCGTTGCTCGGAGAAAATATAATTACGTGTGTTCACATAAGTGTGTGTGCGTTTACACTGTGTACAATGAAAACAACAGTGATATTCTTCGGGCTCACTTGCATCGCAGGTTTCTAGCACGCAAAACGCGTCCTCTGTAGTCGTAGCTTCAAAGTGAATGGAGCCCTCGGAGGACTTTAGATGTGACGCGGTGGATAAACGCTGACTCCACGGCACAAATCGACAAATAGGTTTTAGCTCACTGCGTTATCATTGACCGGCCTGTTGTTTGTCGCCGCAGCTCTTGTTAGTAAAGTGTAAGCCTATATAAGACGATCAATGTCAAGGACGGCGGTGAAATGCCGAGGACACAAAGTGCCTTTTTTGTAGTTTTGCCGATCTCCTCTGAGCACACAGACACACGGAGAGATGGAGAGATGGAGGGAAGTCATCTGAAGTTGATCCTCCCTGCATTAGTAGTCTGTTCTGGTTTGGTGTACAAGCACGTTAACCACAAACTGTTGTTGCGACGCATGCAGATGTGCTTCTGCAGGAGCGAGGTCTCACCCGGTGTCGGCAAACAAAGAGCGTTAAATGTTTCTTTGTTGCTCTCCAGTGTGTTGCTGTCTGCAGTCCTACATGATAAGAGATCCGATGCTTTTCTCAGTATTCTATGAGAGTGAAGAGGATATATTTATAATTTGTTGGTTGGACAAAAAAAAAGCCGCCTGAAGACGAGGGCTGCATCGATTAATCTGTTATTTTTTAGAGATTGCCAAACATTCAGTTTCCTGTGTGATCATTTGGTACTTTTTTTTTGCCTTCCATTATTTTACATAGAATATCTTTTGGATTTTGGACTGATGGTCGGACCAAATAAGACATTTGATGACATTATCTTAGAATATTGTGATTGACCTTTTTCACTATCTTTGAGAAAGAAAATAATTGATTAATCAATAATAAAATGAATGATTAAGTTGCTGCTGCAGACGTCACCTTCAGCTCAAGGAAGTTGTAATCAAGATGTTTACAGTTTTTTTTATGTTTAATAGACAAAAATGATTGATCGAGGAAATGATTGACGGATAGTTTTAAAATCAATCAAAAAATCGTGAGAGATGTATATTTTTTATGAATCATTCAGTCTCAAAATAGTCATTAAATAGGGACAAATTACGATTACCAATTTCCCAGAGGCCATTGTGACGCCTTCGGACTCTTTTCTTCCAGCCAACTGCCCAAAACCAAAAAGATTTGTAATCCATACCTATGTAAAATGGGGGAAAGCAGCGAATCTCCACATTGAATAAACTGGAACCAGTGATTCTTTGTCATTTTTGCTTTAAAAAAATGGCCGATAAGATGAATTTTCTGCTGATTTGAAAGACTAGCTGTTTCAGCTGTAGCACACAGATACATCTACTATCCATAATTGTGCAGATTTTCATTTGAACATCTTTCTCGTGTATTATTTTTTTGTGTGCGAGTGTGTGTGGGTCGCCGCGTGTTCCCCTTCTTCTGCTGATAACGACAGCCGGCTGTGAATGATTCATAGCTGAATACTAATGAGACGCGCTGCAGATGTCTCGCAGAAGCCAAGCTGTGCCCTTTAGGTGTCACTCCGTCCTCGGGGATGTTGGTCACCTGCACATCTCTCGCTCTCACGACTAACAGAAAGCGTCGTGGAAAATGCCAAAGCGACGCCGGCAACTTCTTTAATCCCCCATTTGTTCCGGACTTAATTTAACCTTTTCTAACTTTGTGTGCTGTTATGGTAATTTATGACACTTTGCACATCGCGGATGTGATTGAAAGCAATATGCGGACCAGATTAAAAGAGATTAATCATTTCTGCCGGCGCTCTTCGATAGATTAGTTGTTTGGGAAGAGAGTGCAACAAGATCTAACAGAAGAAGGTCACGGGCGGAAAGAACATCGGCGCTGTGCAGTGGAGGGAGGCTAGGGAGCTGTCTAATAACAATAGGGAGCAGCGTTGGCCTTCAAAAAGTGTCTCATCGCTCTCTTCCTCTCCTCATCTCCTCCTTTGCTCTCTCCCTCCCTCCTTTTCTTGTTTCGTCTTCACGGTCGAACATACCTGAGTCCGCCCGGGCGTAGCATGAGTCGGTATCGATTTCTCCTCCCTCTGCTCTGCCGGTCGGTGTTTGGCGGAGGAGTTCAGGGACACACAAGGCTTTGTTGTTGTGGGCTTTGTAACTTTTTCCACGTCCTCGCTCTGGTCCCGCCTGACGCCACGCCTCACGGGCGTCACAGGCTGGAGCCCGGAGGGGCCTGCAGGTCGGCACGTTGCACTTTGCAGCAACTGCAGGGTGCAGGGAAACCTCAGCAGAGTCTTTTTGAATCGTGAGGAAGAAATATATCCCACTGGCCGCCTCGGAGGTCCATGTATATTAAACAGTGTGACTGTGTAAATTCCGCGGCGCGCTAATGGAGTTTAAAATGGCTGTTGTCGAAAACAGTTACTTGAGATTGAGATTCGAGCCGAGCGCACTTATAATGTGCATTTTACGGCCGTAAGCCGGGATAAGCAATCGGCACGTTGCCAGCGCTGCAAGATGGTGGAGTCTGTAGGGAGTAGTGGAGAGCAGCACATGGAGGCAAAAGTGAGGCAAAAGTGATGCTTTCTGTCACTTTTGTGGTCAATACGTGTCGAGTAGAGGCAGCTTTTTGAGGCTGAAACTGATGGAAATATTGGTTGATATATTGTTCTGGCCATTTATTAGTCTGTTGTCTCTAAGGCCTTGTTTAGTAAAGTATTGTAGATATCCATCTTTTCTATTCTAAATGAAGCATATAAGGATTTTAAGGTCCGAGCAATTGTTTTCACACACTGATTATTCTGCAATGATTAGACAATAAATCGTCGAGTCAGTCAAAGAATATTATTTTGATAATCAATTCATCATCACGATGCTGAACATTTGTTGTTCCCACCGTCTCAAGGATGAGGTTTTCTGTTCACATCAATATAAATGAAGCATCATCGCGTTTAAGACTGCAAAGCGGCCTATAAATCGTCCCTTTATGATCAGAATTATTAATCATGATAATATCATATCTGTGTTTATATCACCTGATAAGTCAAAACTGATTTCACAACAGAAAGTATATATTTTTGAGGTAATGTACTCTCATCAAAAGTAGCGCCACCATGACATTGTTTCTCCACTAGAGGACACTAGTTTATTTCTTTAATGTGAAATGTCGCTTTGATTTGTGAATCTCAGAACTACATTTTAAAGACCGAGAGATTCAAACAATATTGAAAATAATCAATATTCTCGGCCCTAGAGGCAGTTGGTTTGATCTGCTGCTGGTTTCCAAGGTGGCGTCTACTCTCTGCGCATACGGTTAACTTTGAGCTGTGCTGAGCGGTTCAAACCCTGCAGACCACTTAAACGGGAGCTGCCGGCGCCAGCTTCTGTTGTAAATCAGCCCAAGAGCAACTGAGAGATGTTGGTCTGTGACTCCGCTGTGTCTCATCTCTGCATCGAGGGCGTATTACTGTCTCTGCGGGTTCAAGGGTCGGCTTTTATCCCCCCGACTCGTCGCTCCGCCGTACGCTAACACAAATTCCCGGCTCTTGTGTTAGCCGAACCCCTCCCCGGGTCTCGCTTTGCACCTGGGTCTCGTTCACACCGTCACGTCTGGTTTTTCACCGTCATTATCGCGATCATCATATTACGCTTCTGACACATAATCACTTTAATTGGACTGGAGCTGAAAAGAATAGAAGCAATGTTGTGATGGATAGGAGAGGAGAGGAGAGAGGCATTTTGTCTAATTGTGTTAAAAAAATTCTCTGTTTCCTCTCAAATATGTGACTAGGTTTCAGGGGTTATGTCTCTGTGTGTGTTTGCATATTATCTTTGGGATTAAGAGGATAACTGTCTGTCTGTCTGTAGATTTGACAGCAGTGTTTCGCTGGAGCCATTTTGTGATTGTGTGGTACAACACCAGCAGAGCCGGGGATGTTTCGGCACTCCACGCGCTCCTGGAAACCATAAGTCTCTACACACAGCTCCTGTCTCGTGACAGAAACACACATGCCGTAAAAGGCGGCACGCCGGTCAATTCATTTCACTCGCGTCCGATTGATTTTAATCGCCGTCGCATCTTTGGCAGATTAAAATTTGTTTGCTTTTCATCCCGGTTTTGTTCTGACATTACGGCGACATCACTCTGCGTTATCGATCTGCAGCCTCGCTTATTATAGAGCAGACACCGGTGCACTATTATTGTACGCGAGACTCTCATCCGTGTGGTTCTGCTGTAGATGACTACGAGGATGTATTTAAGTCTCTCTACTTGTCAGTTTGTGTGTCGGAAAATCTCTCGAGAACATCCAGAGATGGACGGCTCGCATCAAGCTGAGCAGAAACCAAGAAAGTGAGATTTAGCGTTGCTGGGGGGGAAAAAAGGCCAACAAGAAGTGGAATTAATTAATCTTCCAGATACATTTCTTTGGTGATCTGCGTGTCATCTGTGCCAAAGTGCCAAACACTGAGCAGATCCCAGCGCCCTCCGCATTGATTTCAAACTCTACTTTTCTGGTGGCTTCTGCCCACAAAAGCTAAAGTGATTCTTGATTTCTCTTTGAACGATTGCTCTCACCACAGAGAGAGGTGGATATAGATTTTCCTTTTTACTGTCTGGGGGGGATCTGGCTGTTTTCAGACAATGTGTCTCATTCTCTTGGCGGTGTCGTCGGCCTCGTGGCCGGTCGTCTGGTTCGTCCTGCTTTTCATCTCAAAGGACTCGTCTTCACACGAGCAGACAATTTTTCTGTGTCCGGCTCTCTGCACCAGTCCCCAAGGCCTTCAGATTAGCAGATTAGAAGAGCGGCGACGAAAAACAGCGTGTGTTTGTGTACGTCAGTGTATGTGTGTGTGCATGCTTGACACCAATCCCATTGTCTCAGAAACCTCTCAGAGGTTTGTATAATGCAGCAGGTGTGTCTATATGTTGGTACGGATCACATTGTGCGTCATTGCACATTACATCACCTCCTCATGATATGCCGTTCATATTTATGTGATCTTCCTGTGCACAAATGCTGTCTGCACGCTGCTGGAATATGAATCTGTGCAGGAAAAGGGACTGTTAACCTCAGCATCCTTCTGATGTCGCACGCGCACCAACCGTGGACAATGGCGGCGCGCATCTTTGCGGGGCGGAGCGCCTCTGAGTGGAGCAATTCTGGTGGCACCTTGGGCCGCCAGCGCTGTCTCTGCAATCACGCTCCCATTGAGGGGGCAGCCTTTCATCTCGGGCCTTTCACAGAAACCTTTCAGACGGAGAAAGGGAAGGATGGAAAGAGCGAGATCAAGGGGGGGGGGGGTGTTGCTGGGTGAGGGGGAGTGCAGAGGAAAGGAGAAGAAGGGAAGTGCTCCTGCGGCCCCCGAGCGCCTCGCCTCCAATGCCGGCTGTGAATAAGCATGCCGGCAGACGAAGAGCGCGCAGATGTTGAGAGGATGTATAGTGGCGTGTGTCTGTGTGAGGAAGATCGGCTCCCCATTGTGCTCTTCTCTAAACTTCAGTGTGTCTTATAAACATGGTCACCGAGGCGTGATGCAGTACAGTAGCGTACAGTACGTTGCATCACTCACTTGGCTACCAGAGGTTTGGCTGTGCCGAGCTGCCGAGCTGCTGAGCCGCTGAGCGGATGGACAGAGGGTGTTTGCTGGCAGTGCAGGGGGAGGGGATGTTTGGTGAGGACTACCAGGTGTTCCTACCTGATGGGCGGGCAGTCGGCCAGGTGTTGGTGCTGGGACACGGCGATCCGGCCGCGGGAGGTAAGCAGGGTGTCCATCCCACTTCAAATTCAACGTCAATCACTCCTTTTTTTTTTATTTCTCAAACGCTCCCTTTCTAAATCTGTTACGCCGCTACAGAAACCTCGATCCGCCGCCAACGTTTGCTCAGCCTCCAGGTTTGAACTTTGGACCGCTTCCCCCGAAATGGAGATGTGTGGAGCTCGTGAAAACTAGGTGCTCTTCTTCTTTTCTTTTCTTTTCTTTTTTGGGCCCAAAAAACTTTCATCTTTCTCTGTTTGCCGTCATCAGAGTGGTTAGTTTTTGCTTTGTGTAGCATTTATCTAAAACAAACAACTGGCAAGCTTTGTTGCCTCTCATAAATCATTTAGACCTACTTTGTCTGCCAAGTGGAGCCTGAGAGAACATTTCACACAGCAATGTGAAACAGTTTTGGGATTCTCTTTGCTCCTGTATTCATACCCCGCTCTGTCTTTGTCATTACTGTGTGTGTGTGTGTGTGTGTGTGTGTGTGTGTTAAATTGCTTTGGTCTTTCATGCTCTGGCAGCTTTCTGTGTGTGCCATGGAGCTCATTTGATGTCCACGAGGCTTTGGGTAAGGCTGGACGGAGGACAGGCTGTGGAAATCCGAGCTGTCATTGATCATCGGAGAAGGAATGGGAATGGGTACAACTTTCTGTTTTCCTCCTCTCCCTTTTTTAAAGTCCTCGTCTGCCTCCCTCCCTATCACAGGCCTAGGATTCCATATAGGCTAATTATCCGGCTCGATCCCATTCAAAAAATGTTCAAAAGACTTCGAAGTGAGTCGGATATCTGGTGGAAAAGTGGGAAATCGATTGTGAGGCAGCTAACTATTGTCTCTCCTCTTGTGATAATAAACGTGGATAGCCGTCGACGGAAAGCCGAACGGATGTCACTTCCTCTCTGCATCCAGCCTCTTTAGGATCAGCAGCGGCGTCGATGCCACACTTTTCTTTTTCCAATACGATCGTAATATAGATGTGAATTAAGCTCACCCACAGTGCATTCCCAGGGCGAACATCTGCTCGAGGTTTAACCACTATATTCTGCATACGCAGGGAAATGTGATGGTAATGACTTCCACCTCTGCGGCAAGACAATCAAATGCTGTTAATTAGTTCTGGCACTGTAGCACTCTCAATCAGGAGAAACTCTCTGCAGCTATCGGCTGGGATGGAGAAAGTCTCTCTGTGTGTGTGTGTGTGTGTGTGGCAATCCTGATGATTTTGTGAGATGGTGATTATGGCAATCATTAATCATGGTTATCAGCTTGAAGATTTAAACAGCAAGAATTTTGTCCTGCACTTTTTTTTTCAGCTTACCTCAACGACCTCCGGTGATTTTAAATGAAATGATGTATTAATGTCGCGGAGAAGGTTGGCGGGAGAGGATACACCTTGAGAGGGGGAACAAATCTCCTCACGTTAACCTGAGTAACCTGCCTGCCACTTGGATGACAGCACTTTTCATGGTGATTGAAACAAACTGGATTTGCATGACGAGGCGGCGGCGAGACGACGGATGTCTCCACCTGCCTGGATTCCTTTTTAAAAAAAAAAAAGATTTTGAGAGGAATTAGGCAACAAATGCCTCGACTCCCTGTCAGTCATCTTCTTCGTGACAGGCTGAGAAATGTCCCTTTGTTGGAGGAAAACAAAGCGAAGCAGGGCAGAGCTAAATGAAAGAGTGATCTTTTCCGGTGCGTGACAGCAGCGAGAGAGAGAGAGAGAGAGAGAGGGAGAGAGAGAGACGGCAGGAGTGTGCATGATTGAGATAAGCGACAGATAGATGGAGAGCCATGCAGAAGTCCTCTCCCACACACTGGGATCCCAGAGAGACCTCCCACAGAAACGGTGAAGCACACTGCAGTCGCACCGTCACGCAAGGACGTGTGAAGGACAGAGCGAGAGAGAGAGAGAGAGAGAGAGAGGGAGGGAGAGAGGGGGGAGAGTACCTCCGTGGTGGAGAGCATTCACACCGAGAGAGAGAGAGAGAGAGAGAGAGAGAGAGAGAGAGACAGACAGACCTCTTTTTCCTGCATTGAATCATCGCGCTGTCGCTCTTGTTCTCCATCTTAAAATCCCATTATTGTTCAGTTTAAAGGACAAATTGAAAAGTAATACCATCCTCTTTTCTTTTACTTAAAGAAGTGAACAAAAGCACTTTACACCAGCCGCCTACTGTACATAGTGACTGGTACCCCGGTTGGTAAAGGCTCATGAATGCAATTTAGTATGCCGCACCACAAGGGATGGATGAAGCAATTAAAACTAGGAGCATGATATGAATATTATGTAACACAAAACCCTTTCCCCTGCCTTGAAAACAGGTTGAATCCTTCACCGATTTGGGACCTTTCATCTAGACGGAGAGCCTTCAGTTCTTTTGGCGACTCTGTCTCTGTGATGTTTAGATCTGCCTGAGTTCAGCAGAAATCAGTGGATTTGATAGATAATTCGTCTCTGCAGCTGTATTTGTGTAACATGTTTGGTCCACCTGTGTGCGTTTTGTCAGATCTAATGACTGCATAACTTTGTACATCGTCCTCTTCGCCATCACCAACGTGATAGTCCCTCTTAAGTGGCCGTGTGGATGCTGAATCAGGGGCCACTTGCTCACACAACCCAGCCTCTTTCTTCCCGCATTTTTTTTTTTTAGGCTGCAGGGGACGGCGAGGTCAGCCGGTCGATCCGTCGGCTCGGGCCGACTTTTGGTCCAGGTTGGAATATCTCGCGACAAGCATCGGACGTGCTGCCAGGAAATGTCGGTGCAGACATTCGTTGTCCCCCACGGGACAAATTCCAATGGCTGTGGTCAGCCAGCTGTTAACATCCAGAGCCAAATCACATTTAGCTTCTTAGTTAGATGTTGGGTCCAGAATGCCGCATCAATCCAAACTGTTAATCGATGGGATATTAAGAAAGATTTGTATTATTTCTGCCCACTTTTTTTGCAGATGTTAGTCTTGTTTTTTTTCCCATCCGTGCCTCCACCCATCCTCCTTCCTCTCCCGCTCCCTCTCGCCTCCCTTAGTAACCGTGTCTATGCAGCAAGGTGTAGGCAGGGCCACACGGGAGTCTCTCTGATTGGCACAGAGGTTGGCACTTTTTGATCCAGGACTGCGGACTACAGAGTTCAGTGGTTTCTCGCCTGGCACACACACACCAGTAAGCCAGTTAACTACGTCTCAGTGGCCTTTGTTCCGCGGAGCCGGCCATGAATAAGTCAGCGCCCTACCGTGGGTTACCGGCTTAATGAGCTGGTTGCCGCTGTTTTTTTTAGCATCGCACTTCAGGTAGCGTACATGCCGAAGAAGACACGCCGGCTAGACCATGCCCTTGGCTTTCGCTCCCACTCGCTGCGCCTCGTCTGGGAGGCGAGCTGTCATGATTGCGGAGGATGGGGCCCATGGGTGAAGGGGGCTGAGATATCCCCATCCCCATCGCCAGCGCTCACCGTCCTCCTCCTCACCCAGTGAATCTGGGTCAGACCTCGCGTGACGGACAGCCTGCCATTATCACCACTCGGGCACAAAAAAAAAAAAGGGAAAGGAGAGTGCTGGGAGGGGGGGGGAGAGATGAAGAGGACAAGAGTGCTTCTCCCTCTAGCAGGACGACAGGATTGGACGTTCCTCCCGTGGGTGTCTCGTCCGTCCTCCCTGCGACACATTCACACTCACGCATCCCTGAAAGTAGACGTGCACACGCATAATAACATCACAGCACTGAGCCAGGAGAGCCAGCAAAGGGGTGTCTTTTCCTTCGTGTTGGGTCTTCTCGGTGTTTAGTGAGCGCAGGCTCTCATTTGTCTCGTTCACACTTTAACAGCCTTGACTTGTAGTCCTTCTGCGGTTCACTACAGGGGCTGCCATCATCCTGACGTCGAGATGACAAGGGCACACGCCCCCACTCTATTTCTAGACTGCCGACCCGTGACGGCGGTCGGCGGTCAGACCTATCCTCGCCTCCCTGTTTCCCTCAATTCTCTTCCCTCGCCGTTCACATCCTCATCCTTTTTTTTGGAATTCCTCAAATCTGTCGCTTTTCCCATTTACAAATCTTCCTTTTGATTCCGTCTCCGTCTCTTTTCAAACCGCGCTAAGTGTCTCGCTCGCTACCCCCCCGCTTCTCTTTCCCTCGCTCGTTATTAACACCCAGCACACTCTGCATGCTCCCTAATTTCTTCTGCCAGTGACACTGATGTGCAGTCGGGTAGAAGAGACAAACAAAGCAAATGTTCAAGCCTTTTCTTGTGACCTGAAGAATCGGGAGATGATTATACCCGCTTCTGTGTGCCAGGTGAAAACACACACACACACACACAGATGTTGTGCACTTCCATATTCCTGAGGACGCCCTAATCACATGCATGAATCTCTTAGGTGTCAGCTCCATGGCAATAACTCATCTGCAGCAACCGGGGGGATCAGATCTCCTGTTTGCTGAAACCTGATCGGCTTGTTTACCTGTCTGAAGTGAGTACCAGGGTCCCGTGGAGACCAATGGGCTTTATGGAGACAGATGAGGAATCTTGGCACCAGAGAGGAGGATTAACCAGGATAGATGGCAGCATTTGATTGGAGTCCATTAGGTGTGACTCACTGAGGGTCTAGATGGCCAAAGGACGATGGACCTTGACAGCTGCTGGAGATTTTCTCAAGTTAGTTTCATGACATCAGAAAGAAAACCTCCTCTGCTTTTTGTAGGGATTCAGTGAGAGTCTCTGTGCTCTCATTGTCCGCTTGAAGCAGACAAAACATGCTAGAATCCGCTCTAAAAGAGGGCTCATGTCGAGGCACACATGTTTTCAAACTGAACGAATGAATCGTCTGTGTTGTTTCAGTTTGGATCAGTAACATGGGATTCATTTGGCGAGTCAAACACAATTTATATGGCACCTCTCTTAAACTGCACAGGTTCACTATGGGCGGTTTAGGCTTAAGGCAAATGATTAGCTCTATTCCAGGGCTAGGCTGAGGCTGAAAGCAGGGTTTTAGGTAAAGGCTGTGAGTTTCTCTTGGATCTGCGAGGCTTAAAGTAATAAATCCACACATCTCCCTCGACAGAGGCCAGGATTACTTGTTCTGTACCCACCTGTTAACGGGGGGACTTTGCGTTGCTGTTTAGGAATAACAGGACGAGAGGCTTCAGTTGTGTATCTGTCCACTTTCATGACACTTACAGATGAAAAGTCTGATCAATGGACATTAACTTATTTGTAGCTGAGAGCCCAAAGCTCTAAGCAAAACAGTGCATGAGATCTTCTTAAAAAGGGTTTCTTGACATTTTACCCTCACTTGTTGATCACTGGAATGGAGGGAAACCATTTACTGAAATGTGCGTCCTTGTGTGCACGAGAGCAAGCAACAAGGACCCACACATAAAACGCATTGCTCCATGGGGAACCTTTAATTATGAATCAATTCCCAGTCGTCCTTTATGGCGAGGCAGCTGGAAAACGTAAGCAACTTGACGGCAGTATAGTTATCATAGCATTTGGCATTTAATCCGGCCAACCTTTCTCTGGCTCTGTGAAGCCGTCAGAGGGCACCGTTAACGGCTGCAGTGACAAAAGCAACTTGTCTTTTTTTATTCAGTGGGAGATCGTTGTGTTTTTAATTTAGCTCATTTTGTTCACAGACAAAAACCGCAGCGTTTGAAATACTGAAAAACTTTTCTTTTTGTCTGTTCTTAATTGCAAGCTGCACTCTGCGGCAGTGAGGCGATCCAGATTTGTCTCCCAGATGGCCGTACTTGCAGCTCGCCATCGGCTCCACAGACAGACTCCGCCCACGCTCATGGCTTTCTGCGGCATTAGACCTGACCTGCGAGTCCACACACACACACACACACGCACACACACACACACACACGCACACACACACGCACACACACACTCCAGATACTGGTCAGAGTTGCTGTTTTTCAGCCTGTGGCTGCGTCTTGAGTAGCTGAATCTAAACGATCGCTCCCTGAATAATCTCTAGTAATACGTTCTTATCCTCTGTCTTTTTCTGATTATTTGAAGGATATATACTTGACAACAAGTCCTCCAAATGACATAACATAGTAAGTAGTTTGTCCTTGACTGAAAGAAGGCATAACAATTACGTAGGGTTGTGGTTAAAAAGACTTTATCGTCACGGCTGAATGCAAACATACTGAAACTGAAAGGAAGGACAACCTCCTGCCTAAATGTGTATGATGAAAATATGCAAAATACAAAGAACGATGACATGGATGAAGCTTGTGGTCCTTTTGTGATTGAGTGTTTCTGCACTAGCTTTAGTTTTCTGATTTGAGGTATTTCCCTGCAGAGCTAAATGTTGTTTTGAGCTGCTTACAGCGCCCAAATCACACATAATTGAACACTAACTACCTTGTTGTTCGAGCCTGTTTTGTCTTAATAGCCAACACCATTCTTTTGTGGGGCTGACTCATATTTAGCAGGTGCACTGTTGTGGGTGTTTTGACGGTTGACACGGAGCCACGAATGAAATTAAATTCCAGCAAGGGTCCCCGGTAGACCTGCCGCTGCCTTGTTGAGCGCAGAGAGCAGAACATAAACCCTCCATAAAACACACATTTCCGGCCTCAGAGGCCGAACAGGATGAGAAAAGTTGTGGTTCAGTTGTATCCTCCGTTTCACCGCCATCAGACACTTTCCCCCCCGTGTTATCTCGTCCTCTCCCTCCACTTGCCCCCCTGTGATAACCTCGATCCCTTCTCGTACGGCATTCTACATTTTTACAGATACGACAGCTCATTACTGCTGATATTTCAACTTGCTGTTTGATACAGAAGTCTCTAACTGCAGCCAATTAAATAGCCAATTAGTGGCTTCATCAGTGATCCAGGCTCTTTCTCTGCACACTGTATATCCAAGTCAACATCTGCGCGGACAAAGACTTTTACAGTGTGTAAAAAAACGGCGCCTTATTGTCAGCAGAGCCGTGCTTTCTTTCTGACAAGGACATCTGGATTTACACTGATAAGGTTGAGGAGAACATTTAAATAGCTGCTCGCTGGAGCCGCAAAGCCTCTTAAATAGGAGGCACTCTGGAAATATTAATACAATAATGCAGCACATTAATATCCGGGTGTAGGGTAAAGCAATGATGAATGTGTTTAAGAATTATATCAGAGCAGGAGAGGTGCATGGAGGTTAACGCAGAAGGACAGATTTCAAAGTGAAAGCACACACACACACACATTCACGCTCAAAATCCTGAGTGTGGATTTGAGCTGCGCTATATCCTCCCCCCCCCCCCCTAAAAAAGTAGTTAAAATTCCTGTCGTCATTGCAGCGGTTTGATGTAGTGGTCCTCTCCCGAATGTGATGGCTGCCAGAGTGCAGGGCAGAATGTTAAGATCCAGACAACCACACATTAACAGCTGAAAAGTGGGAGTGACAGAGTGTAGCCGCGGCCGCGATGGAGCCCACAGTGCAGTGCCGCGGAGCCAATAGCCGATCGATATGTCACACAGTCCCGTCCGGCTTCCCGATGAAAGAGCCGGCCTACTCCCTTTGGATCTCCTTCAGACCTCACTGAGTCTTTGTTATCCAGCGCTGAATACTAATTCACCCGCTGTGCCAGGGGCCCGTGTGCGCGCCATCCAACAGTCTTTAAACAGCTGCTTAGGACGTCGCAGAACACTGCGCTCCTTTTGTTTTCTCCCTCTCTTTCTCTCTCTCTCTCTCCGAACCTCGTTGATGCTAATTTGGATGCAAGTTTTTTTTTTTGTCCTTTATGCAACAAAATCTACATCATTTACATCTGAATGCATATTTGTGGTTTTGTGCAGGATTTGTGACAAATACGAGTAATTCAACTCTCTCGGTAAACGGTGAAGAAAAGCTCGCTCTCATCCACGCTGTGAGAATTGTAGAAAACACAATGCCGGCTCGATCTGGGCGACATATTCCAGCATTTAGTGTTTGTTTTTTTAAGGATGAAGACCGGCTTCCTCCTCGTCATAGAACCGGGCGGACATCAGGGACGGAGGATTGATGGATAGACCTTGAGAGGGCAGCTTCACAGAACTGCTGACGTAGCACAGCAACATGATTAATGCAAAGCCCTGTCTATATTTGGAAGTCTATGTAACAATAGTGGGCTTTTGTACGGGTGTGTATAGGGTTACTTTTTCTATATACAGCATAGTAATTGCTCATTATGATTCAAAGAGTAACACCAAGCAATTTATTAGTGTTTATTATGGAGTTTAAAAAGGCTGTGTATAGAAGTCCTACAGAGGCTTGTGAACATTGTATTTTAAAAATACCATTTGCAGTGCAAACACTCTTTCGTTTAACAGTTTGTTTTTCACTTACTTAGAGAAGACTCTGGTGCATAATCAGCAGCTCATTTGTACCCCCCCCCCCCCCCTTTGCATTCTCTATTAGTGGAATATTTTCTGAATATTCAATGCTACAAAAGGACCTGCTGTATTGTAAACCGCTGGTGGTGTGGAGGCCTCTTGCTGTAGGAAACTTTTAATAAATGTTGGTTGTGTGGAGAGTAAAAATAGTGCTTGGCGGGTTTGGGTGAATGTTGGATACAGATTTAGTTTTGTGTGTTGGTGCAGGATTAGTCTCTCTGCTGCAGAACATCATGACAAGTCTTTAGAGTTTTCCTTGAAGACTTGCTCAGACACACAGCTTCTTTAAAAAATAAAAAAACATAAACTGAAGCTGAAACGGGGGAATCTGAGGCTGCCGTCCTTCCACGTCCAAATCGATTCTCTCAACGACGCAACCAGGATCAAATGATGCGCTCGGGTTGTTCGCACGCTGCGTTGTATCCAAATCCTCTAACAGCTGCTGTTTGTCTTATTCTCGGAGAGTGGTACACGAGGAAGCGCTAATAAACAAAAACCGTATTACTCTTGGCTCAGTACTAGAGGGAGCAATGGCAAGCGGCGTTTCGAATGTCTTCCCTCGTTTGCTTTGGTTCGTGCTGCTGCAGAAGCCCTTAGTTAAGTGAGAGGAAAAGCTGTCAGGAATGTCCCACAGTGAGAGCAGAATAAACAGACAGCGCTGTGATTCACTCGCGTTCCTACATTGTTCCATTTTAAAAGGCCAACATCCCAACATGGCTCTCTGCTGTCTGTTTTTGGATTCCTGGCGGACTGATCACATTTAATGTTAATGCTGCTCTGCAGCGCCCCGATTCGTCGCTGATGGAGAAACTCACCCACACGGCGTCAAACACTGACTGACGCACATTCGACACCAAGCCTGGAGAAAAAGAATGGAGAAGAAAAAAACTGAAATACAAAGCGTTTATGAAGCCGGTCTCATCACAGTCTCTCTGACTCATTGACGCCCGGGCTGACTCGGGTCGTTTGTCACAAGGCGCGGCGGCTGCTGATCACATAATACTGAGTTATAGCACCCCCCCAATAACGTTGGATTACTGCAGTGTGGGCCACAGCACAGTCAACAACACCTCCGAGAGGTACTGAGGGAAGGGAGGGCGGATTCAAAACCTAGATGTTGTCAGGAGTGAGGAGGGATAAAAACAGATTAATGTAAAATATAGAAGAGGGACAAAGTCATTGAGGGGACGGGGGAACAAGTGAGTGCGAGCCCCAGGCTTGTAGTGTGTAAAAGGGCCGTACCTAAGGCAACGATAATGGTGTGTGGATAGTCGGGTGTGTGTGTTTGGAAAATCCCAGCGAAGGTTGTTCAGGGTCGCTGGTGTTCATTCTGGCGGTCCGCCTCCAGCTGAGGATCAAAGGAGGGCGAAACTCGGGAAACGCATTTTGAATTTCTCCTGATTTCGTGCGCCGGCTCGACTCCATGTCAGTATTTCTCCAGCGCTCACATCGGCAGCTACCCGGGTGCAGACCTCAGGTCAAGCATTTCGACAACACAAAGGTGGAGGTTTTTTTTTTGTGATGTTTTTTTTAATGTTTCGTGACTCCTTACATGGTAGAAGAAAGTCAGAAAAAAAGGCCTTTTGTCTTCAGTACGCACCGCTGTCTCTTCACAAAGGATGCGAGTCGGAGAGATTACCTAAACGATACTCAAGTGTCCTTAAATGAGGCAATCTGGACCTCCCTGGCTATCCATTACTGTTAGCGTCATGATTAGCTCGCAGCCATTTACTCAGCAAATCCGTCCATCCTCTCTCTTGACTCTCCCCTTGCACTTCTGTCCAGGCGTTCCTCCATTTTGTCATGCGACTGCGACCCGGTTCTTATCGGCTCAACGTGGCTCGGCACCGCGGGAGAGAGATGTTCCGTGTGGTCAAGCCGGGGGTATAATGAGACAGGCGCTTCTTCCTCAGCCAAAGATACTGACTTTATCTCTCTTGCACCAACTCTGTGTCTCTGCGTGGGACCGACTGTTTACGCAAAGTGTCAAAATAAGATCTGGCCCAAAAGATCACTTGTTTTTTGCAGTGTGGACATTACAGTCTCTCTCTCTCTCCCTCTCTCCCTCATAGCCCAGTTGAAGTCAGTAGCACCGAGGTTGCTGAAGCAGAATGAGGCAACGTTAATTGGCTGCAGTGTGGGAGAAACTCTCGGCAGCAGGCTGATGTACTCCTACTTAGCCCATAGCCAGACACCAGTCACCCTCACCCGCGTTTCAGCTCCTCTTTACCGCCTTTAACCAGCTCACCTAATTTCGCCACCCGATATCTGGATTTCCGGCCCTGTAACACCGGCAGTTTGCTCTGAATCTGGGAGTGATTTTGTCTTTTTAAATTGGGCATTCGAACAAACTGTAGAACAGACCAGCAAACTGTACCCGAGTCTACTGGAACTTGTGCACAGTCAGGAGACAAGTTGTATAACAAAAGGGAGAAAATAATGTGCACATTCATGTGGCATTCTTGTATTTGGGTTTGTTTAATATCACAATATATAGCGTGAAACAATATAAACTTGTCGACAGTAGCTTTCCCCCAGTGTTCATGCCTGGGTGGCTTTCCGCTAATTGTCCCTTAGATCATTGTTGAATGTTGCATGAATCAGCTTTATGGCAATATTGGACTTTTTTGGATGTTGCATTAATGATGAAGCACTCTTATTTTTCACTGGATAGTCAGTATATACCATAAATCCTTATCTGAATCAACAACAACAATCTCAGTTATAAACAACAACCATGATGGAGGATTGTATTCACTTTGCCTCCTCCTACTTGCAAGACAAGAGAGAGAGAGATAGAGATAGAGAGTAATATCTGTCGTGAGAGCAGATAACAATAAGCAAACCCTTTGAAGGTAGTCGAAGATGGCCGCTTGTTTTTGACAGTAATGCTCACTGGTTCATGGACCTGCGACCTGGCCTGGACCTGTGTACATCAAAAAACATTGTTTTCTGTTCAAGTATGTGATGAGGAAAGTAATGGAAAACATGTTATTGATCGAATCCACAGTAAACAAGCGCAAAGCAGACCGGTGGGATTAGGAGGATGGATGACATTGGAACTCAGACTTAATTAAACTCCTTGTAATAGTCACCACCTACTGTACCGCTACAATCCTGGAGAAACGGGTGCACATGCTGTAAACACCCTCCAGCTTTCCTCCACCATGTACTGTATGATGGAGGTACCGTGCAGCTTGAGAGGGGCTCGTCTCAGCATCCTCCATCCTCTGACAATACAAATGGGACAGCGTCTTCCAGGACAAAACCACTCTGAGGCAGAGAGGAAACGTAAGCGGAAAAAGAGGAGGCAAGATGGTGGGGAAGAAAAACAATTGGAGAGAGATAGATAGGAATGGAAAGATAAGCGATGCCGAGACGTGGCGGGCATGGAGGGAAGGCGGGTGGGACAGGAGGAGGGAGAAAGGGAGGTGGAGGGACGTCGGAAAGGGGCGGAGAGCTGAATAAACATCGGGATGATTGAATGTGATCGAGAGAGGCGGAGACAGAGCCTGTTTTCCAGATGCCTCGCTCTGAAGATAAAGGGGAAGAAGGAGGCATCGGCCCTCTCCAGGGAAATGCTCAGAGGAAGCAGAGGAGGAAGTGGGGAATAGGAAGAGGGGGCAAACAGGGGGCAAGTAGAGTTATCCGGTAATACAAGCAGCAAGGAGCAGGAGAGGGTGTTTAACAGCTGCAAAGAGACGGACAATATATTGTACCCTTTGTTCCATAACCAATTATGGCCTGTAATGGCCAAATCATTTATTTGCTGATAGAGCATAATTGCACGTCAGAGAGTTTGACTAGTGGTAACTGAGCTAATAAATCTCACATGATTTAATGCAACACACACAAACAGCCACACACACTCACGGCGGATCATTCGGTGCACACACAAAAAGACGCGAGTGTTCTCCTATCTGCTCACTGAATCGCAATTTCCCCTCCTGGAACATTAAGTAAACCTGCAGAGATGCTAATGCAATTAGCGCACGCTTGCTCTGTACACAAATCAGAATAATTAAAAGGTCAAAGAGGACGTAGTAAGCCATTAATATCTCATCTGTATGTATTTGTAGGTGCTAAATTGCTTGGTGGGTAGAGGGTTGTTTTTCAAAGGTGGAGGATACGCTATTTTGTTTGCTCTTTGTTTACTTGTCCTTGCGAGGCATTAGCGTTAGCTTAACAACATGCTCTCTGTGTGTCACTTATGCGCACAGGCACACACACAGCTTGCGTGCCCACCAACACACATACATGTGCATAATAGTTAAAAGGGGTGTGTGTGTGTGTGTGTGTGTGTGTGTGTACTCTGCGGGGAGTAAATCTGCAGTTTCAGCAGTTGTCGAGCCCTATGTGGCCATTGTTAGCCTTGCACCGCTCAGCAGGTGCAGCTCTGCATCGGGTGAGATGTCTGCGGGTGACATCCTCTGCTCGATGGGTGGTGGGCCTTTGTCTCACACGCACACCCACTCAGCTAATGATAGATCTTGTTTTTGACGACGGTGTAAAAAAAAAAAGAAAGAAGCATTGTTCAGAGGAGTGACGGTGAGTTCTTAGAAGTTGGGAGTGATCCTCTTTGTATCCACATTGAAGACATTTTGATCGACACTAGTGGCTCCATGAAGTAATGAGGAGGTTCCTGTTCTGTTTGTATCACGCACATGCAGGCAGATAACCACAGACTGTAGATGAGAAGTGGACGTCCCCCGTTGGTTTGCAGACTGACGTTTTGAAGCCTTTAGCTTGGCGTTTTGGCCGTCGCCATCTTGGATTTTTGGCAACGTGTGAATGTTGTGAAAGTGACCATATTTGGACTGAGGAGGAGAGACGTAGAGACGTCTACAGCTCTGGGAGTAGTGGCAACCTGTCAATCACAAGGTAGCGTAATTTACTTTATGCTTTATTTGACTCTAAGTGGAGCATAATTTACTAAATGAACATCATGCTGTTTTGAAGAAGACTTGAAACTAGAGATTGAGACCATGAACTCATGTTTACTGAGGTAGTAAATCAGAGTGATTTTCTCATAGACTTCTATACAATCAGACTTCTATACAACCGGAGGAGTCGTCCCCTGATGGCCAGTAGTAAGAAGGCAAGTTTAGGACAATTCTGCATTGGCTTCATTTTACATAACCGGAGGCTGCCGCCTGGTGAACATGTAAAATAATGCGCCAACATAGTTCATTAAGAGGACTGCAAGCTACTAAAAATAATGTTGACCGATGTATGACCAAGAAAATGCATTCAGCTTTCAGGCCTCAAGGATTTTCTCCGAAATGTTGCTATGGAATCCTAATAACGAGCTAATTAGTTAAATTACATATTTTACCGATGTGATGAGTTTTGTCTTAGTAGTTTGTTTATTGCACTGAACATCAATATTAATATTTTATGAGATGTTGCATACATATGCCATATTCAAATATTTATAATATGAAAAACACAGTAAGATTCCTTGTATATTTTCACGTACTTAAACCATTTATGCTTCTCATAACCTTCAAATATTGATGACTTGCGCCCCGACTGAGCATCTAAACTCAAAGCAGATTACCTCATTCGTTCCTCGCTACGCTTTCTGGAGTGTCTTCACCTCGAGGGGCTGCCTTGACCCCCGCGTGTTATGAAGACTCTAACACGTGCTAATTAAACATCATCGATAACTCAGAAGAGCAGAAAGCAAAGCCCTCGCCTTCCCACACCTCCGATTTTCGCCGAGGTTGTTGCTCGTTGTTTCTTTTTCTTTTTAATTTGCTGAGCCCGGGCCCACTGGTGTTAATTACCAGCACCACTCCTCTCGCCTCCCCAGCCCCTGATTGGCTATCTTCATCTGAGCGGAGAAGCACCCCGAGGGAAGTGTGTGTATATATATATATACACCGCTTGATGGGCTCTTTTTATTTGAGCGGCTCGAGATGCAGAGATTGACAATCTTTACTATTCCTGTGGGCTCCATGGAGCTCTTCCTGTATAGATTTCAGAGATGGATGAAATTAAATTGAAAGACTCTTTCTCAGGTCGCGTTGAGAAAAGGAAAGAGGAGGCGGGGAGGATTATGAGCTGAGGACGGGAGAGGAGGAGGAGGGTGGGACGTGCGCAGTGGAGCGTCAGTAACCTGCGGCTCTGGCCGGCTGACAGGAGAGGCGCACACATACACACTCCTGCTCGACCCGCGGCCTCCAGCAAGCAACCAGCGCACACGGGGCTGCAGTCAGGGCCCGGCAGAAGGCGGCCAGTCCTCAAGGTGTTTCGAAAGGCCGCGGCGCGCCGCGTTTCCTCCCCGCTAGCTTTGGCGCGACCGCTCGGTCGGACGTAATGAGGGAAACGGACAAAGAGGCGAGCGAGACAGACAGCCAGGGACACACGATCAGAACGAGAGGAAAGAGACGAGGTTCAGAACTGGCAGGCTTACTTCGCTCTCTCGCTCACGCTTTTCTCTATCTCGCTCGCTCGCTCGCTCGCTGCGCGCCTTCCCATACTCCTCCTCTCTCCCGCCTCGTTCACAATCCTTTTTTGTCCCTCCCTGCCTTCCCTCTCTTTTGATTTGTACACAATATACCGCCCCAGCCAGTGTCCCAGTGAGTTGGCGACGACTGGGCATGGAGTGACCTAGACGATAAAAGAGAGTGAGGAGCGCGGATGGAGAATGCTGGGAAACCCTCAGGTGGGCGCTTGGAGTGGTCCCCTCCTCCCTTGTTTGTATGTCCCAGTCCTTTTCATTTTTGTCTTCTTTAATTCCTGCATTTTTTTTAATCTCTCCCCCCTCTCACATTGTTTTAGTTGGTGCATTTTGGACGTTTGTATTTAATCTTGATAATGTGCAGCATTCTGGGACTCTCCGGGTGTGTGTGTGTGTGTGTTTTTGTCATTAGAGTCACGTAGCGCTGTCTGCTTCTGCTGCCTCCTGTATGTTCAAAGGCTGTGGTGCTCGTGGCTCCTCCAGGACTCAAGCTGCTGCCGCTGCTGCTGCTACCGCCGCCATCGCCTCATTCGTGACAAGTTTCTTCACAAACTCTGTCATGGCTTCCCGGGCGCCCTTCGGGACTTTTTAAGCCATTTGTAGCCAGTCACTTTTAGTTCACTTGATTTCTATTGTTGCCTCTCCCGCTGCCACGCCGATTCATATTTGCATGTTTGCGAGCGAGAGCGAGAAATACTTTTGATGCTTTCGACGCTTATTTGGATCCACCGTTGAGCTTCTCCTGCCACACGTCGTATACCGAACACGTCTGTTTCCAAGGAGATGCCAACATGTCAAAAAATAGAAGATTTTTTTTCTTCTTCTTCCCTCAGCCAGTGTTGCTGCCCCTGTTTCCAACTATGCTTCATTTTCATCCCCCCGCCCCTCTGCTGTCGGCTCATATTTAGGGACAGGGATCTGAGGGAACTAGTTGGATGATGTAAGCAGCACAGCTGGGCCAGCGAGACTGGTTATTCCTCATAATTATACCACTCCAATTACCTCGGTGACAGCGCGGGTGCGCGTGCGTCTGTGTGTGTGTGTGTGTGTGTGTGTGTTGTCGGGGTGACCACGATGCTTCACAGAGCGACAAGGACACTGACAAGCGACCGGGATTTCTTTCGCTAGATATTCCTGCATGAGAACCTCGGACGAGGAGCACTGTGGTGAGATGCGAACACGCCCGCCTTCACACTCCGACACATCGATATGACAGTAATGGGTGTGTGTGTATGGGTGCTTCTGTGTGCGCCTGTGTGTTTGAGGTCTCATTAGCCCACAGGGTTTGAGTCAATAGAGGCCAACACCTCTCCTCCCCTCTTTTGTCTCTCCCTTCAGAATCGTAAATTAGGAAGTGCTATGTGTGTATGTGTGTGTGTATATTTCCAGTGTGCATGTATGAAGTCGGTCCAGTGATCCTTGAATTACTGCTTGGCCTTCTCTTGCTCTCTTGTATTGTTTCTTCCCAAGAAGAATCTTTCCCCCCACGTTAATTAGTCAAGGGAACCTCCGGAGCTTAAACCCTTATTTATTCATCACGCCCTCCGTTCGATCACAGCACTGAATAGGGAGTTAATGTGTGTTTGTGCGCGTGTTTGTGCGTGTGTGCGTGTGTGCATTTAGAATCAATGCCTGGGGGATGCAGGGTTCACACACACACACACACACACAAGCTCAAGAGGTGCACATAGCAAAGCAGCATCTGCAGAGATTAAAACAAGGCGAACTCTCCCCGCGTAAACGACTCTCTTCATCCACCTCCTCTTAACCCGCCTCCACTCTGTTGTCTTCACCAAATGAGTTTAAAGGATTCACGGCAGCCGGAGAATAAGCGGTGGGAGATCAAAAGTGAGCACCCGACACTTGTCTTTGTGCTGCAATTTGTTTTGGAGGAGATGCTCGTATGCTTTGTGATGGATCATAGATGGTGTGAGTGTGTGTGTGTGTGTGTGTGTGACAGACGGAGGAAGCTTTCTTACAACATCCTCAACATCCTCCTTAACTACTTTCATCCAACAGTAAACATTGATTTCAGCACAGTAGTTTACAATCCTTTCATTGTTGGTTAATTTGATGTCTTCCATCCGACCAACACTTGAATGATGTTTAATGATGAACAAAGATGTTCAGTCTGCGATCACCTAAAACAAAGAAAACCACAATTTTCTGATTGAATAAGCAGGATTTTTCCTTCGATAATGAGATAATTATAAAAGATATTGATGCCTAATTTTCAATCAAAATGACACATGCCTTCAAATCCCAAACCTAGAAGATTGTCCACTAAACCGAAGTGTACGTTGTCATTTGTGTCGGTAACGAGTACGGACTCACATTAAGAGACTTCGCATCTTCGCTCGGCCTCGTTTTTTCTCCACGGTCGAACTCGAATCTCCGGATATTCGCTGTCTGTCACTTCCATGGAGGAAGAGAAGCGAGATGCGAGGGTGAAATTGGTCGTGAAGCGAATGGGGAGACGATGAGGAGCTGTGGCAGTATTTCTGAGAGCTCCATCTTACCCTTGAAGTGATGTTTTCCCTTTGATATATTTTCTATTTCCCTGTAAACTCACATTGGAACGACACGAATACTTGACCTCTGACGTTCGCTCCCTGTGTGTTCCCCCCACAAGTTGTATTTCAAATCTATCAAAAATGGCTATTTTCTTGAAAAATTGTTTTTCTTCAGCCGCCACACACACACACACACACACACACACGCTGTTCTTATCAATGTATGCGGCGAAAAAGAAACTCGGATAAGGACGGCCGGGCCTTCATATCTCTGTTCCACTCTTCTGCCCGGGGAAAAACGTCGTGTCCATGAACACAAGGATTTGTTTTCTATAAGCTGCTCAACATTATGCCACATAAAAAAGATGAACGTCGTCATCTCAATGTCGAGTGCATAAAACACCTCAAAGCAAAACGAACCTTTCTTAAACTGGACATTATTAGAATTTCGATTATTTGCGGAGCGTGAACGTAATCCTCAATAATTAAAACTTTCATCCACAGAATTACAGCAAAACACACAAACCCCTGAATATTCAACAAATCAACAGAATACTGTACTCTGAGAACTAAAAATACAATACTTTGGCGTGTGATTCCATGTCTTTTGTCCTAGTTGCCACTACTCATGAAATATGAGGACCAGCTGTAGTCTCAGCTGTTTATGTGTGAGCTCTCTGGCGATCGAAAGGGGAATACATAAAAACATTAAGTGGAGTAAAATGAGTGTGCCATGACTTAATATTTGGTCTCAGATGATGATGCAGACTGACCAATGAACGAGCAACGCAACACTATCACTCACTTGGAGTCGGGTTTCTGGTCCAATACTCTCTTTTAGTTCCGGTTTTGGTCTCCACCGGCAAATATTTGGCTCATTTCGCTGCTAAATGCTCGACTATGTCCGCCAGCTAGTCATTTGTGTCTTTCTGCTGTGTGGTGCTCGTCATGTTCAGTGGCTTTTCAGAGCTTTCTTGCTGCAAACAGCTGAACGCTGGGGCAGAAGACGACACGTGGAGAGTGAACCAAAGCAGTGAAATTGCTGCCGGACAGCTAAACAATGAGCTGAAACTCCCCGACCAAGACGCATTAATCCAAGGAGAGCTGCAGAATTAGGTGTTAATTACCAGTAGGTTTATTTTCACACGCATTATGTGATACATTGCCACAGTATTAGACAATTATCGATTCTAGCTAAGTATCAAGGATCTTTAGCAAATCTATCTGCAGTTTAAAATCTTGTTAGAAATGTTTGGAATATTATAAATATGTATGTCTGTATGGATTATGTCACCGGGGGAAATCAGATGAGGTGGC
The DNA here is from genome assembly GCA_038501785.1 of Myoxocephalus aenaeus. Lineage (NCBI taxonomy): Eukaryota > Metazoa > Chordata > Actinopteri > Perciformes > Cottidae > Myoxocephalus > Myoxocephalus aenaeus. The sequence goes on along the minus strand of JBAMJR010000051.1, from coordinate 516,783 downwards.
AGTGAGGGCTGAGACAGAATCATTAAACCAGTCATTATTAATGATCCGTCAGTTAAAAGCAGCTTTTGGCCGATGGCTTCTGGGCTTGATTGAGCCGTGGCTCTCAGCCTCCTTCATCCATCCTCCGGGCTCAGCGACAGCTTTATGTGCCGATGATCCACAGCGGGGCCACCGGGGCCACCCACGCCGAGGTCAGCAGGAGGGCGCCTGGGAGACCGAGGTTTTTAGAGGATACCTGCTGATGCTGAGGGAGACTGGATTTGCGGAGCTGGAAATAGTCTGTGTGTGACGACACGAGGGCAAAGCCGTAGCTGGAGGCGCCGGCTACAGATGGAGAACATGGATCGTCCGTGAGCATCTGCTCCAAACTGGCCGGAGGTCAGAAACCGAAAATAACCAGATGTCAGCCGGAGAGGAGAAAGGAGGAAAAACAATTTTGTTTTTCTAATTAAAGGCAAGGGAGAGTGTTGTGTTTTTAAGATGCTTTGAAGGCATGCAAATAAGAGCAGAGCAAAAAGTGAAAGAGACAAAGAAGTTGCGCCGTGAGTGCCCGACTAGCTTTAAGGCAGGAAACTGGAAATATCTCAAAAAGCGCCCAGCGGAGCATGAAGAGCTCCGCATTCAGAACTCGGAGAGGGAGAGAGAGAAAAGGCCTAATGCAGGGGAGGTTTATCTTTTGAAAAGCTTAGAAACAAGACGTGCTTTTTCGAAGAATAACTCGAGGTCATTTTGGCGTGAGTGTCGGGCGCAGGACTGAGACGAGAGCGACGGTAGATGGACTGATAAAGTATTGTGCTTGTTTCTTTTTAAGGCGGGGGGATCCGTCTGTTTGTCGAGCCGTCCGTCTTCGGGGAGTTCTCTGCTGAGATTAATGTCCCGCCGTCGAATCCTAGACTCCCTCCTGTCAAACACATGCTCCAAAGCCTATTTATAACCAGAGGCTCGCTCACAATCACTAATGAGTGTCTTTGGTGACAAATGGTGGTGGAGGACACCTCGCAAAACCCCGGCTTCCTCCACTCTGCTGCCTCTTCTCCCCATCATTCATCCGGCTCCAGCACCCTCTTCTTCTTTAAGTTTCCTGTCTCCTCACTCCGTCTCCCGTGTCCCATCAGCCCCCCTGGCCCACTTCTCCCGGCTCCTCCTCCAGCTTTCACCTGGTTTTCAACCACCAATTTGTCTCCTCTTCACCAACCTCTTTCTGCCAAACTCTGGATTCCCATTTTTGTCTGTCATCCCTCCTCTATTCTTAGCCTCTCTCTTCCCTGTAGATTCCCTTTTGTCTCTCCGTCCTCCCGCTCTGTCAATCTCCATCTCTCTGTGTCTCTCGGCTAGTTGTGAGTCAGTGCTGGCGCTTTACTGGATTAGCCATGGGCGGCTCTGCCAAGTGCTCCGGGGCTCTGGGGCAGAACACTTAACAATTGTCAGATTTCTAGTTTCAGCCAGCCAACAGGTGGCAAGAAGAGAAGGGGAGGAACAGTCACTAATGAAGACGTTTCTTGATGTCTGTTTTTATATTAAACGGGGCTATATTCTCACTTGTTAAGATAGCTATAGGCCCCTCAAAGGAGTCCCGCTTCAGCTCCAAAGGCGTGGCAGCCAGTCTGTTAGTGGCCGCTTTCCAGTGGATGTGATTGTCAGCCTGAAGATTCATCATAAATGCCATTTTAACTCGGTTAGATGTTACTTGGTGCCCTGGGAATCGGGGACTGGGAAATGTTCGCATATCTGCATCGGAGTCCCGCGGCTATTGTTCCCATCAGACCGTACACACGTATAGGAACTAAAAATAAACCGGCAGGAATGTTGCGGGAGAGATTCTCGATCGTAGCATTTAGCATTTGAAAGTGAATCAAAAAGTGCATTTTGATCAAACCGTTCCTTTTATGCTTTCATGGTTCAATCAAACCGTGGAAAAGGGAACGCTTCTGCTACATGTTTGCTGGTTTCCTGACAACATCACTTAAGTGTACAACAAAGCAGAGTAACCAAAAGCGCCCGCGTGGCATTTTAACTTTTTTTCTTTTTGTTGCCTTGATCGATTCTGACTGCCGCAGTTACGCCGCAGCGGTAGCAACATTCGCTAATCCCCCGCGCTGCTGCGGTAAGCCGCTCGGGAGGGAGCTGAGGCGATCAAGGTTAAGGAAGGTGACCACAAACTTTTCAGAGTTTCGCCAAGCAAAACTGCAATTTACAGCGAGAACCTCTGTTGACACGCTTATAGGTTTCATTTCGCCCTCAACACATTCATTTCCATTCGGCTTGTCCAGACCCCGACCTGCGGTTTGTACGGCTCGTGTGTGCGTGGGTGGAACGGAGCGCACGCCTGCTTGGTTGTTTGTACCGCCGGGCCTGTCAGGGGGTTGTCTTCGCCGTGTCTTGTTTGTTGCAGTGGGCGCCGTGTTGTGTTGGCAGTGACAGCTTGTTAACGTCTAACTCGTCATCTCCTCCTCCTCCTCCCCTGCTCACCTACACTCCATCTTCACAGAAGCCCAATGCATCCATCTGTACGGTCGCCCCGCCCTCTTCATCCCCGCTGCACGCCCGAACCCAAATGAGGCGCTCCGAACACATGCGGCGCCGATGGAGAAGGGAGATAGAGGGAGGGAGAGAGGCATGACAGGGAGGAGGAGAACGCAGGCGTGAGCTGATCGCTTTGATGCATGTGCAAAAGAAATCAATGCACGCGTGACGGGCGAATGGCAAAACCCTGCATCCGAACACAGTCGCACAGATCCTACATTACTGCGTGGCCATTAATGTCTGGATGTCGAGGTTTATAGCCGCCGACGATACACGAGAGGCCGAGAAATGATGGATGAGCAGGATGTACAAGAGTCAAGATTATAGGATAATGCAGCACACGAGGCATCTCTAAAGGACAAGGACACGACATAAAGCATGCAGAAAAGGCTGCAGGCCACGATCCAAGCATACTGTCAGAGAAACCGAGTGAAAGCAATACAGACAATTCAATTATTTATCATGGGAATGTGTTCCAGATGCCGTCTCAACAAACGACTTGCAGCAACAAAACCCTTCATGCCTAAAATACTTTCTTTTTGGGGGTTTCTCAAAATTTAGGAGTGTAAAAAAAAAAACTCCAACGTCCACATGGATTACACAACTTTGTGTTATCACAGTACAGTGGAAATATTAAGCTCTTTTTCCACTTTCTTTCTTTTCCCGGGCGCCACTGTTAAACGTTTTAGAGCTTTTAATGTTCATGAAACACATCATTTCTCTCATAATATTCCGTTTTCTTGCGCCACAGTATGTTTGAGAGCGCCTCTCTCTTTAAAACTTTAAAACCAAAATAATAATTAAATAATCCATACTCAACACCACTCGATATCTCCACTAATGTCCGTATAATGTGCAATCCTGCCATAAACATCATCAGCAAAATGTACTTGATTGAATATTTTCATTCCCCATGTTTCCCAATAATATAATGACAATTCAGTGGTTTCTAACCCTTCAGAGGGTAAAGTACAGTAAAAGTCTTTCAGGTGCTGGTATTTTTCTCGTCCTCTCCTCTGTAACAACCAGGATGACGACATGTGAGGCAGAAGGTGAAAGGGTTTTTTACCTGAGCTCTTCTGCGGGCCACTTTGTGGTATCCTCTGGGGACGGGTGAAACAAGCAATTACTCTAACAGCCCACTAGGGACTGCTGTGTGCCGCTCATCTCCTCACTTATTCTGGGATCATAAAGAAGGCGTCGCACAGCCTCCCCAACAGGCTGCGACGCTCCAGATTTGGGATTTCATCTCTTCTCATTTGACTTCAAATACAGATGGCGTCTTTGTATTTGTGACACAGTTTCCAACATGTAAACTCTCTGATCGCTCTGTCCTCTTAGATCAAGACAATTATATAAATAAAATAAAAAAACACGAGTTGAAGATGAAAGAGGGGGGAGTTTTTATTTAGATTTCTGTTTTACGTCACAGGCCTCCAGAGTCGACTCCGTTTCTAGGAAAATCCACCACCTACCTCCTCTTCCTCTCCTCTGATTCTCAATTTGTCCCCCTCTCTGATGCCAGCTGACAGGAAGCAGTTTGTACTGCGACACATGACGATCAGCATCATCACACGGATCTGTGCCGCGTCGACTCCGCGACTTGTAAACTCCGCCGACCCGCTTGTGTCACATCTGTCACTGGCTGTGTCTCTCGCCATCATGCTCGTGCAGCCTTACACGGCTGCATGCTTGTCTGACAAATGTGTGTGTGTGTGTGTGTGTGTGTTTGGCTGCAAACAGCGTTGTGGAACATCTGACCTGTTGCCAAGGCGACCTATCTGCAGTGGCAGCTGCTGTCATACTCGGCTCGGCTAATCTCTGGCTGGTTTGATTGATCTGGCTTTTCTTTATTTATTTTTTAGCAGTTTCTTGGACCTTTTTTTTTTTTTGCCTCCTCTTTTTTTTTCACTAAAAAAAGGTTCTGGTCAAATAAACAAAGAGGACAAATTGCGAACGTCATTCTCGTTATTTAAAGAGAATCAGTACTTTCCAGGTAGCAGACAAGAGAGACTAATTGTATGAACACATCTTATTTTCAACGGTTAGGAAAAACCTTTTGAAAGATCCACATTTATATCCATCCATCCATTATCTGCAAGCGATTATCCTGTTCAGGGTCACAGCGGGTCTGGAGCCGATCCCAGCTGACCTTTTTTGGGTGAAGGCCGGTTGGATCCTGGACGTGTCGCTAAGCCATCACAGCGCTGACGATTACTGACAACCATTCACGCTGACATTCACACCTACAGGCAATTAACCTGAGCTGCGTGTCTCTGGACCGCGTGAGGAAACTGGAGATGAGAGAAAAAGCCACAACGTCCTCCACAAAGAGATTAGAAATTCCTTTTATGAAGTAATCAGTAGGCATTGAGGTGGCTTTCATGTGTGGGAATAACTCGCTACAGTCACAGAAATGTAGAAATGAGTCAAGTTATTGGTTGCATTTGATGAATCAGACCATCATGCCATCATCTGTCTCGACCAGACTTCTCTCAGAATCCTCTTTGTCTGAGACCAACTGATCTCAAGTATGCTGAAGAAGTTCTGCTTTTAATAACTTCAGGCTTCTTCTGAGGCTACAAGTTAATTCAACGTCTCTGTCTTCACCGAGTACCAAACCCCCCTTTTTTTGTCTCTTCAGGGTTGTTTGCAGGGCGTCAGCTGGTGCTGCGTAGCTTATCGTTTTCAGTGCTGATCACCTGGCACCGAGCTACCGCCGCACACCTGTCGCCCCCAGCTAACACACCAGCTATTAGCCTGCCACGTCGGCGTCGCCCGCTACGGAACATTTCAAAAGTCGAATACTGAGCCCAGTGCTTATATTTAATATCATATCAAGTACAATGACACTTGCGGATGTTATAACCCCATTAAATGATATCGCCGCTGAGTGAAATGCAGCCAAATTGCGCGCCAGCCGTGCTTTTGTCACAGCCGTCGGTGAACTGGAAACTCGTTTTTTTTTCTCAGGTTCGCTGGCCTGCTGGTCGCTCGTGTTTTTTTTTGGCCGCTCGAGCCGAACGCGGTCCTCTCTTTCGCATAACCCCTTGTCTTTCGGCAGCTCGCCATCGTTTCTGCCTACATCTGTTCTGGTAAATCATTTAATCGGCTCGCGTAAGCGATGAATGGATTTTCAGTTTGTGGTCGTTATTCACCACTTTGATTGATAACCCGTGGCCGGGGCCTAACTACTCTGACAACAGATGTGTTCCTGTGGGAGAGTGCTTGTTAGGTTAGCCCGCTGGCTCTGTCTGCAATGAGAATGGCAGCGTGCTAATACTACAAGAGGCTTGGCAGCGGGTCTGCTGGGAGAGAAGGCAACAAACTACTCGTCAGAGCCAGCTCAGTAATCCTGCCCTGTAAAAAGGAGTAACCTTAACTGTGCTACTCCACCAGCAGCCCAGATCCCCTTATTTAACCGGCAGCGGTGTCGAAATTGACTGCAAATTAAACATCATTACACGATCGTTAGGAAACCTTAGGCTCCCAATCTGAGCGGCACAAATCGGGGTTTTGGCTTCCACTCCGCTTAAATTATATTAGAATAATAATAATCTTGTTTTGGTGCTTAAGTGTTTAATTAGACACAAGAACAACAACAACAACAAAAAAAACATTAGATGCTGTTTGCAATTACCTTGCGCTGTGATTGTGTCTTTGGTCGTGGAAGAAATCAAAAGGTTATTTCAATATTAGTTCTTCATGAGCCTCTAAACATTAAGAGTGTTTGTACCCACAGATCTTAAAAGCTCACACGTCAGTCGTTATTGGAGGGGGAGGTTTAACTGTACACCTTATCATAACTGTTGTTTTGCCTGCCATCTGAAGCCTATTTATAAAGTTGTTTTTTTTTGGGGGGGGGGGGGACTTTTTAACAGCTCTAGTAATTTATTTATTCAATTATCCACCCTGTCTGATCACCACCGCATTAAAAAAAAAAGATGATTTTTTTTTCTTCCCCCACACGGGAAAGAAAAACACTTCCATCCTGTACGCAAGCCTTGATTTATTTAACGTTACGTCTCTTTTATTTCACACCTCTTCTCATTATGTACCTACTGGTTTTGCCTCGGGGGAGCATTTCAGGAGATTTAGACCTGGAAGGTTGGCTGCTGCAGTATCGTTAAAAAGCCATCGCGGCTCTCACTCTCTCACATTTTGACACTTTTGGTTTTCTTACAGACAGTCTTGGCATCATGCCTCCAAAACGCTGTTGTGTGATCAGCCTGATGCTGTCAGCGCGTCGTCCTCTGGAGGAAAGAAACAGAAAGAGGCTCTGACCCGTCCACGAGCGGCTTAACGAACCTGCAGGCGCTGATGTACAGTTACGAGGAATACTCTTACTGTACGTGAGGAACTGTTTGTAATTTACTTTTTTATTACATTTTATAAGTAAAACAGTTATTTATAGAACTTGTGTGTACAGGGCAGGTTGGTTTAGAATACAAGCTCCTTCACAGCAATGCCCTGTTAACAGTTTAATGAAATTACAGCAACGAAGGCGGACCGACACGTTAATAAAACAGAAATCAGACAGTATACAACACGTTCTTCTTGTTTTTGGCTCTTTAATGCCACCTGCACTATAGATCAGTAGAATAATGTGAAACCATTGACACGAGAAAAACAACCCAGGCGTAAAAGCACTGCTCCATAGTGCTACCTGTGGTACCTTTAAAGCTGCGTTGATGGATGTGTTTCTACCGGCCTCTTGGGGGCAGAAGATTAACAAGCTGACAGAAAAAAATAGCCCAACATTAATTTTTATAGAGTTCTAAAGCCTAATGTGTAATCAAACAAATGCCTATTTCCCCACAAGGGAGACAGGGAGAAATATTAGTATTAGTTGAGAACAAAAAAAGGAACGCTAATGTTGAGACTGAAGCATAGCCGTACATTTTGTTGGAACTAAAATAACTTAAAATAAGAAGCTCTGCAGAGCCGGGTGATGAATCTCAGTGGGTTCATCGACCCCTTTCACATTACATTTAATTATTTGATTCATTGTTAATATAAAACCTACAGAATAGTGCAACTTTAGCCAGACATTGTAATGACTTGTCTACAGTATATATGGATTTCAGCCCATCCTTCTGCACACAGACACACAAAGCAGAAAAACAGAAATCGTGAAGATTTTTAACTCCCTTTCCGCCTCCTTCCTCATGCGCTGTCTCATATTAACCCGGCTCATCTCATGAATATGCAGACGCTCTGTGTATCAGCTCAGATAGAGAGGACTTCTTAAATCTTCCCTTTAAGATTTCCTTTGCTGCTTAAGCTACTCCACCAAATTTCACCCCATCAGTCAAATTGCAGTCAGTGGGTGCTTTGCAGCTTTTTATGTGCCAATGTGCATCTGGACGTCTGCATGTGTGTGTGTGTGTGTGTGTGTGTGTGTGTGTGTGTGTGTGTGTGTGTGTGTGTGTGTGTGTGTGTGTGTGTGTGTTCTGTTAATATTACAGGGCCTGTGGGACAGATCATTATCTGCATCTATTAGACCGGAGTGATTTAGTGTGGAGTCCTTGGCAGCCATCACAGGGGTGTCTCCATTACCAGCGAGTGACCTCCTCCACGCGAGTGTTTTTCTGCACGCGTTTTGTTTTTACATTTATCGGCCGCGGCTCGTCCTTTAGCACAGCAGCCGGCGGATTCTGATTGGACGAGAGCTTTCGTCCACCTGCCTCTGACGGAGTTGGCGAGCGGTGGCTGGTGACCCCCTCAGCAGAGTCTGTCTCTCTATTCAAGTCTCTTTTTGCATTTCTTTAAAAGGAAGAACTGAACTTGTTCAGTAATTATTTACTGACTGTTAAGCGCTTCTGAATTGGATTCATTGCATGTTTATTTTGTTTTTCGGCTAATTGGAGGTTACAACCTTATTATAATTGGTAAAAATGTAGGAAAAGAGATAAATAGCTTCTTTTTTTTGACAGTAATTAAAAATACAACATTAATAATTACAAAATCGTTTTCAAATAAAGGCAAATGCCTCTATTTATAAAACACAGCCCCTGGTTGTCATAGTTCAGTCTGTTCATTCTGTACAAAAAAAACAGTCAGATGGTGACGCCGTTCCCCAAATGCAAAATGAGTCTTTTTATTCTTTGTTGTGTCGCCGGCCCAGCAGTGAGCTGCTCAGCTGAGTCCACTGAGATTAGCTTGAAAGCTCAGCGGGCGTTCGGAGGAGCGTCTCTGACGGCTGCAGGATGAATTTAACGCGTGCAGACAGATATTTGTGTTATAAGACCAAGCGTAGCACTTTGCCCTGTAAGTGCTTGTTTTGTACCGTCAGCAACAGCCTTGTTGTGATGTTGTGATGTTGTGATGACTCAAGCCTGAAGTCGGCTGCCTTTGTCATTCTTACTCAGCGTGAAACAAGTGCCAGCTTTGATATGAGCAACATTTGGTTTGAACTGAATCTAAAGTATCTGAACTGGTTTCACCATTTAGTACCTCAGTGTTCATTTTAAGTTATTCGGTTTCATTCTTTATCCATACTTTATCTCTTGCACGCTACTTATTGGCTCAGCTTTAAACCATTTTTTCTCATATTTCTGCATGGATTAGTGCATTTAAGATTACTTCTAAATTCAAAGTCACACCATAGTTTGCAAGGGCTGCCTGTGTGTATCTTCCTGACGTTCAATGGTTTCCATTCATTGTCGCGTGGTGTAAAAGTCGACTGTCAGAAACATACTTTTAATATGTAATTTTGGTCAAAGTTTGATCATCTTTTGCAAGACGATGTGGCGCCGAGACGTCAAATCAAACTCTCCGACTGAACGGCTTCAAATTGATTTGTAATACATGATGAAATGACGTGAAATGTCAAGAATGAGGACTCTACTTAGATGTAGTTTGTTGTAAATATAGTGTAGAAACACTGGCGCGGCGGTGCTTTTTAAACAATGAGAAAAACAACCCGGGGTTGATTTATGCTGCACTGCATTGCTTTCCCTGCAGTGCAGCTCTTTGACTGAGGCATATGCCACCTGTGACGACCAGTCAGTGCCGCGCCCCGTGGAGATCACAGGTCCAGGCGCCACTGTCGTCGTCTTCGGAGGAGGAGGAGGAGGAGGAGCAGCAGCAGCGACTGTTTGAAGAAGATCTGTATGCAAGCAGGCGCCACGTCTCCAAACATACTGTTCTCCATCTACCATCTCCTAAACTCTATTACCGCCGCCTGTCTCCGCCTCGCATCTCACTGACGCCGGCATCCGCCTCCCCGGTGAGGTAAACTGAGCAGCACTGATGTAATGAGGTGTGGCTCGAGTGTCTTCTTCACACCCGGTGGCATTAATGCGCTGAATGACCTGGTTCAACACGGGCTGTAATTAAGAGGCTCTCTCACCCGATCGCTGCTATTCCAGGGAAAGACAGCCTGCTTTTACCAGGATGACAAGTCAAACAAAGAGGAGCCTGCTACCTCCTCCCACGTCACTTTTATACATCATGTCTTGCATTCATCCTCCAGTTGAATACACACATATTTGTTTCCAGCAACAGACGAACCCCAGAGATGTTGCCGTGGAGCCGCGGCGCGCTCGATTTGTCTGAGTGCGTGCCTTTTGTGTATTAACAGGTGCTTTGCTGGATCCACATTACTGCTGCAATTTTAACTCGGCTGCCGACACAGCGTTCCCCAGCGTCTCCCAGGGAAACCAAGTTTGGTTGAGAGAGAGAGAGAGAGCGAGAGAGAGAGGCGGGAGGAGAGCAGGAGGTGAAAAGATGGGCACTTCACTTCTTATCGTGCGCGGCGTAATGATCAAGAAGGCGTTCCCGTGACGTTGTGCCGTCTCGCCCGCTTCCTCGCCTCCAGCAGGACGGACACGTTGACCTTTGACCTTCCTCTGATGTCTTGCTCTCGCCGCCCAGCCGTCAGTTTCCCCCCCTTTTAACTCTCTTCTCCCGGCACAGCGGTGCACCCGAGCTCTCGTAGATTACCTTAATGGAGAGGGTAAAAAAAAAGGGAAGTGAAGTGCACATGCCTGCTGGTTTATGTGTCTTTTTACCTGCAGCCTCGCGGTTTTAAGTGGAGAGCCAGCAGAACCCAGCGAGATAAGAGAGATGGAAACAAAACCTCCCGCTAGCTTTTCTACTGGCTTTTCAGACGTTTTCATCCGAGCGTCCACTATTTGTCTATGTTTGTACTATTCAATTTCAAGGTTTGTGTGTGTGACAGCTCGCAGTCAATAAGACGGGAGTCACTTGCCAGTCCTTTCTTCAGGATTAGTAGTGATGTAGCAGGGAAAGCCGTTGTAGCTACAACAGCCAGCCCACGAGGTGGTTTCAGTGCGTTAACTTTACCGTCTCTTTAACGATCCTCATCTGGCTTTCGGGTGATGATTTAGGGTTTAATATGTGTGAAACTGCAGCCCACTGGTTGCGTCTTGAGTTGTGACCTGCAGGAGTCTTGATTGGTGTTCTTTTTATTTTTATTTTCCAGAAGGTTGCATTTAATCCTGCCATGCCCTTCTCTCCCACTTGTTTTTTTTGTTTTAACTGTTCCCGTCGGAGCTTATAGAGTCAGAACAGCTGAAGGTCTCGCTGATTGGCTTATTTCCCGTTGCCTGTAGCCTTTAATAGACGTGCCGGATTAGCAGTTTGCTGCACTTCTCCTCGATTTTCCCTCTTTCCCTCCTTCTTCCCTGGTTAATATTCAGCCGGTCTATCCGCCCTGTCCTGTCACGGCCGGCATCCCACAAGGAGCCCTGCCATGCTTGCAGTAAATTAGGCCGTGTGTCGGAGGGAAGAGCCGTGCCGGGCCTTCCCAAACCGTCTGCATAACGACAGACCTTCATGGGGAGGAGAAACTAAATAACACAGGAATAACCAGGACAGATGTTTGAATGCTTGGTTTAATTATAATAACCAGTGACACATAAAAGGCCACTGCATGGTAATCTGATGGTAATGAAACAACAGACCAAAGAACAGAACAAAAATATATTTACTCCGTCGCAAACTAAAAACACATCTTTTTCGACTACACCTTGAATAAGGAAGGTAGCACGTTAGTAGCACTTAAATGTCTCTTACTGAGAGCACTTTGTAGTTTAACTTTGTTGACAAAATTGTACTTTCTTGATTCTTGTTGTTCTGAGTTTGCACTCATGTTTGAATGCACTTATTGTAAGTCGCTTTGGATAAAAGCGTCAGCTAAATGAAATGTAATGTAATCATCAGAAACACTAAACCACTAAAATGAGTGGGCACTTATTTCTCCTATTTGATTCATGAATATCTCCATATATTTTATTTTTGTCAGTAAATAAACAGAGCATATATTTCAAATGTAGCAGTACATGACTGAGCCAAAATCAGTAAATTACATGAAAATAAGAAAATCAGAGCCTTTGTCTCTCACATTATTTCTCAGGAAACGATTTCCTGTCTTTAGGAATTCATTAATATGAAGTTTGAGTCTGATGAAAGGGAAATGTATTGCTGTCATCTAGATAATAAAACACAATAAAAACACAATTCAAAGTTGTCTTGACGTAACGTTGAGGAAAGAGCGTTCTGTTTCATGGGGTTTCTTAAACTGGCAATTTATTCTTTTCCATTTATTACCTTCCGGTTTGTTTATTCACGGATGCTCCCTCCTTCCTCCGATGTGTGATCGAGACTATTCAAATCACGAATAGAGGAGACCGTGTGGTGTTCAGTAAGTGAGACAGTAACTCAGAGAGGTGAGACGGACTCTTCAGAGCTTCATTTTAAACTGTAATGTAAACTGTCTGGGAAACTACTTCATAAAACCTGCTTCCCAATGTTGACTGAAACATTGAGCCAAGTAAATGATCAGTCAATCGATACAGAATGATTTTACTATTTAGTAGTGCTGTCAAGCGATTAAAATATTTAATCGTGATTAATCTCATTTATGTCATAGTTAACTCGCGATTAATCGCAATTTTTTTTTTTTGCATTTTAATGCTCTTATCAACATGAAAAAGTGGATTGGCTTGCTTTATTTTATTGAAAAACAACTGCCAAACAGGGCAGTACAAAATAAAATCACTGCACATTTCAGGTAAACAAGGGTTTACAAAATAAAATTATAGAGTGCACCAGGCATGAAAACGGGTCAGGGGTGAAAAAGGTGAGAAGGATATTACCCCTCTAGGAGGGTCCGGGGGCATGCTCCCCCGTAAGAAACATTTTAATATTCCATATTTTAAAGCATCAATCTGATGCATTTTGAGATGCATTTTTTGCCAACCTGGGGAGAGCTGGAGAAACTTAACTTCAGCCATGAGTCAAAAATGATTATGGCCTCCTTACTAAGTATTATGCAAGCCATTTCATGCCAGCCTGTCACTGGTCTAACATTTACAGTATATGAGGCACAATGTGGTAAGGGAGAGCATGGCTGCCTTTGTTAGCATCATTTATATCTTTGATGCAGAGAATGCATCTGGTGAATCCCTGCCTGTTGATTTTGGAGAATACATCTCCTAGATGAAAGGACACCTCTTGCCCTTTTATTGAGACCGTGCCTTCCAGTTTTAGCCACGACCAGTTCCAGCTGCATTTCAATCCAGCTGTTTAACAATGGCTGCATCCTTCTCCCCTAACACACTCATTCTGCAAAAATAATGTTTGTATTGGTGTTAACTTCTAGTTTAGCCTTATTCAGACCTGCCAACCTTGATATATAACCTATATATTGATAAGTCATTAAATACTCGTCATGCATTATATTGCATTGCATATAATGTGTGCTGGTCAATTAGTCTAAAATTAATTTTAGACTAATTTTTACCAGCGTACTTTGACGTCAAAATGCGTATCCGCTACGCAAATTGCGTACAGGTTGGCAGGTCTGCTTATTGATAGAACGGTGGACCACTTTACCTTCTGCCTCGTCAGTCCCCTCTCCTCAAAATCTACCTCCTCAAAAACGGTAGCGTTACGCCGTGTTCACACCGGACGCGGCGAGTCCGGTGTGAACACGGCATAAGCTAATCATTTTCCACCGGAGCTTTAGCTAGCTGGCTAACGTTGCGTTCTCTCCTGCTGTGTTCAATGTGTTCACTCGCGCTCCCTTCTGGCACGCGCACCTGTTCGCAGTTCACTGAATATCATTCATTTTGCCGTATCGCGCTCACCGTTCATTCATTTCAAACCGTAGCGTTAGCCTAGCTTCCAAGCCCAAACGGCGTGCCTATTGTTTTGCTTCCGGTTGAGCTACGTGGTGCTCGCGAAAAAAAAAAAATTGAAAAATTAAAATGCGTTAACGCCGTTAATAAAATTGACGCCGTTAAAATTGGTTTGCGTTAACGCCGTTAATAACGCGCTAATATGACAGCACTACTATTTAGATAATAAAAGAAAAATCTAATTTTGCGTTTTCCTAATATCATTGTGGACAGAAAGCATTTGCACATTTGCATCCTCCCATGTAATATATGCATGTTTTTTTTTTCTTCTCCAAATACAGCATTAATAATTGTGACTCATGTCGCCCCGAGGTGCTGCTGCATATGTGACAAATAAGTCACAAATGAGTGAAGATGTTGGAAGGACCTGTGAATTTAGATTTAGCTATTAAAGAACGTTTGCACAGCTGCACGGTCGGCAGCTTTCTCGTGGTCACCCACCCACACACACACACACACGCACACACACACACACACACACACTCCCTCTGACCCACTTGTTTAACATGCTCAAACTATAAAGCTACACACGCCTGCCTCTTCCAAATCCATCAAAGCAAACCCAATCCACTTTCCCTCTCACCTTCTGATTCTCCACACCAAACGTCCATGCACACGATTTGGCAGCAACTTCTCTTCCCAAGTCCAAAGTCCAATTCATCAGGTGTAAAGAAGAAAGAAAAGAAAAAACACCATTCCCTCTGTGTTGGCTGCGATGATGCAGAATATTATTAAGGATGCGTGATGATAGTTGTTGTGGGTGAGTTGGCAAACGCCTCACGTCACGGACTACATTTTCCTCCGTGTATAAATAACCCGCTGAAGGCGGCGGAGACTTGGGGACTCCAAAAAAAAGATGCAGGGCCGATCCTAATAACTGTGAGAGAAAAATGTCCGTTAATTACAACACACGGAAACAATAGATGCAGAAATCCATTTGTCCTGCTGGACGCAGATTTTAGGCTTAATCTTCTTTGCATAAACCCAGAGAAACACCCGGTGGGGGGCCGGCCTGCTTGATCTGACCGCGTTTTGTGTTTTTTTCCACCTCACTTGTTCGTCTCGTCTTATCTCTCAGGGCCCCACACGGCGGCCTCCTTTTTTATTTCGGCAGGTTAATGCTCTTGTCTGCGTTCTCTATCTCACAGATCTTATCGCTTCTGATTGCGGCCCTCCCGTCGTCATTCAGGTCTTCTATTATTATTTCCCCCCGACTTTTACACGCACCGTCTTTTTTTTCCTGGCGGTTCTCGGTCTTTGTAGTTGCAGGTCGGCGGCCCGCTGCGGACCCGGCCCTCGCCCACAGACATTTCTTTCTTCTCCGTGATAGAGCGGTCACCAGAAAGCCACCCCATCAAGGCTCTTTTATGTAGGTTTAAATGACGCCGGCGTCGCGTGGGCTCGCGCAGATTGTTTGGGCTGTCGGGGTTATTGTCTGCCAGCTTACGTGGAAATATATTGTCTGTGAATGACGAAAGTAAAGATGTATAACGTGTTCCCATTTTCTATTCTTGCTCTTCTGCCCACACAACGTATACTCCTGCTGTGTTCAAGATGAGGGCTTTGTATACAGCTTTGCAACAGACTGCAGTTTGGAAGGTTTTTCCGGCTGAATTCCAAACCAGTGGTACAAAGAGATACTGATCTTTAAAGAAATACAAGTTTCTTTTGGCAAGCCGTGAGGTTGTTTATCATTTCAACTTCTGTTAGGACCTCAACATTCTGCACTTGATGAATATAAATGTATGAATATTTTTTTTGGGACACTTTTTCATTCTCCTCTCAGCTTTATATGTTTATCTAAAGGCAGCATAGCCCTCTCAGCTTTTTCGTCGTCGCGGATGCTCAGTCACAATGATCAAGCCTTGGTCTGTAGGCCCAGCTGTGCCAGCCATTGTAATGGGGCCCTTGAGTCAGGTCCTTGTTAGCTGATGCACAATAAGCTCCCGCCTAATGAAGTGTAAACCGGAGATCTGGGAGGCTGCGAGGGGGCCAGATGAACATGGCCGGCAGCCTTGATGCGCAGCGGAGAGCTCGATGCTAATGCTATTAGCCAGGAGGTCAGTCCATTTTGCATCCCCCCTCCCCCCCTGCTCGGCTTATCAGCACTTCGTAATGTGCTGGATGTAAGGGCACGGTGTCGAAAAGAGTTGATCACACTTGAGTGCGGTATCCTCTTCCCGCGGATGAATAGAGGGAGGGAATGGTGCCGTTTTGATTGCAGCTGCGTTGGAATAACGGCCGGACCTTTCTGCCCCGAACAGGCTTCTCCTGTGTTAAAGTCTGTCCACTGGAGAGCGTCGCAGCTCCGTCGGGCCTCCGCTCGCTCTTCCCCCGCGTTCATTAACAGTCCATTTGTTGCTGCCGCCCCGAGGAGCCGTCCTCTGCTGCATACTCACTCCCCTCCTCCTGATGAGCGGCTGATGAGCCTTTAATGTACAGATGGTCCACTTCATGCAGCTCTATTAGGCCTCAGCACTTTTTATACTTTTAGTTTGTATTACCCATCTCTGATGTTATTGGTTTTTCTACTTGCTTAAAGTTTTTTATGGAATGAATAAGCTATTTAGTCAAATATGAATTAACGTCTTGTGATTTCTGTGTAAAAAGCATGATATTCAATATTCATTTACCATCCTGCAGGTTGTTGTAAGACACTATTAGTATTCATAGCAAACCATCTTCCCACATGTTTAACCCTTATGCAACTATCATAATGCATAAATGATGCATTGAGTAATCGTAATTCAGAGAAAGTGCTATTGTTTCGCGATAGCTCTTTTCTGATGGTCATGTGACAGTGTCCTGTCGTGTTTTGACTGCACGCCTGTGCACAAACACGCAAATTAACCCTTTGCATGTTTCTCTTCTAGCCAACGCCGGGGCCTGTTATCCTAAGCAAGGTAACTCACCGGGCGAATGGCTCCCTGCTCCCTGCTCCTTTTTTTTCATCACACTTTTGAGTTCATTCATTTTTCCAGTCACATTTTATTTGTATTTTGTTTTTGTTTTTGTGTGCACCCATATATTCTCCCTTTCCTGTGTGCATTCCTCCTCGGGGCTGTGTTGCCTTGTCAGTTAGAGCGCCGATAAAAGGCCGAGGGGCTGTCAGAGTTGATGCGCCTCCTTAAAAATGGACAGCAGAATCAGTCGAGTCCAGACAAGAGACAGTGAGAATATGTAGAGAAAGTGGCAGACGGTGTCAAGGGAATGGAGGGGAAAGCTCCGTTAGATGGACAGGAGCGGGTGAGGATGAGCGAGAACGGGGACAAATAGGAAGTGTTTCCTCGCTGACTTTCAACACCTCACATTTCACTATTTTGTTTCCTAAGAAAACAACGAAAGTCACTTAAAACCACGGGCGTATCACAATGCGATATCCAGCCAAACAAACTCACTTTGAGCCTCTTTGATCTGTCGCAGAAGTATTTTACTTTTCTCATTTTTCTTGAAATCAATAATTCTGCAGGGAACTGCTTCGTCCTGGCAGCAAATAGTCTAACATCCCATTTCTTTTTCTCTCTCTCTCTCCTGTCCCCTCTGTGCCTTTATTTTTTTTCCACTCTCATTCCCTCTGCTCTGTTGGTTACCACCTACGTGTGCCTGCTCTGTGTGTATGTACGTCTCCACCTTGAAATCGTTCTGCACGCTTATGTGTGTGTGTGTGTGTGTGTGTGGGAATTAACCTTCTTTTCCTTATCCACCCCTTCCTTCTGTCTCCATCTGTCCTCGTCCCTCAGATCCCGAGCGTGGCGGCGGTCACCTGATCTCGACAGATGACTTGGAGTATCCGCGAGAGTACCGGACTCTGGGCAACAGCGCTCGGCGGTTCTCCAACGTGGGCCTGGTGCACACGTCGGAGCACCGCCACACCGTCAGCGCCGCCCAGAGCCTGGAGGCCCTGACCAACCTGCACAAGGTCGACATGGAGCGCAAGAGGGACGCCTTCATGGACCACCTGAAGAGCAAGTACCAGCAGCAGCAGCAGCAGCTGCAGCATCCGCACCACAGCCCGCACCACAACCCGCCGTCTCCCTCGCCCTCCCACGCCAGCATGAGGGGCACGTCGGAGCGGTCGGCGCGGGAGCAGGTCCGCGGCTCGCCCCACGAGGTACGCGGCTCCAAAGGGAATTGTTTCAGAGAATCTTTGTTCACGAATTTCATTTGCGATCGCTTTACGGCCATTTGCAGATTCGTGACTCATCGGGCGTTTTAGTGCGCTTTTACTTCTGCAATCGATATGGTCGGGGTTGTCATTTTGGTGACAGAAAAATTACGCCAATACGTAGAGAGAATAAGAGCACTTAATAGTTTGGGTCTTGGCAGGTAACATTCAGAGCGAGAGCCGCACAAAGCTTCACATTGTGCTCGGTGAAATAATCGAGAGAGAGAGAGAGAGAGAGAATAAGTGAGGGAAGGCTGTCAGGAGGTCTTTGTGTCTGCGTTATTAGAGGCCGTCATTAAACTGTCACAGCCGAGCTTTTCTCGGTTTCACCGCTGCCAGGACCTGCAGAACTTTACATACAGCCCTGCCGAGTCTCACGCATGAACGTATTAAATGCACATAATGCAAACGCGTCATCTGAACACTGAAAGAAAATTTGAAAAATTCAACGTGACGTGACAGATGAAGCACACCAGGAGACAGGACAGAAAGAAAGGGAGAGAGAGAGAGAGAGAGAGAGAGAGAGGGCGGGTGAAAGGCAGGTGGAGTCCATAGTTGCCGTGGCAACCTCTCCCATAAATGGCAAGTAGGGATATCGCGTTGCAAAGGTCAGGTTGTGTAGAGAAGCCGGACTTGCACGATGAATGAAGACGGAAGGGAGAGAGGAATAACGAGGCGACCTGTTCAAAAATATATATTTTAAGCAGTAGCCAGGAGAGAGTGGACAGATCCTCTAGTGACAGGGTATTTTTTTTATCACTGCACGGGGGAAGCAGAGCAGGGATTCTTGTCATCTCGTGGATGTGCAGAGCATGGACGGCGAGGGAGGCGGGGGGGGGGTGGGGGGGGGGGGGGGGGGGGGGGGAGCTGGAGACGAGCGCAGCAGCCAGTCAAGCAGCCCGCTGCTCAATTAGCCGGCACCAGCAGGAGCCAGCCACCCATCTGCGAAGGAGTTAATCGGCTGGTGTTGTAATGAATTAAATAAAGAGTTTCCGCCGCATGTGCTACTGGATAGCAAGACACACAGAGAGAGAGAGAGAGAGAGAGAGAGAGAGAGAGAGAGAGAGAGAGTGGTAGACTGGGAGAGGGGAGGGAGGGTTAGAGCAGCACAGGGAGGAGGGAGAGACGGGTAAAAGCACGATGAGGATACGCTGCACCTGACGGACAGCCGGGGATGACTGGAGTGGTGGACAGGTGCACTGCAGGTGAGACGGGACTGGAAGCTTGATACTGGGAGCTGGATGCTGTTGCAGAGCTGTGTGTGTGTGTGTGTGTGTGTGTGTGTGGGATAAGGATGTGCCAGCTGGGATTACATTCCACGCGTGTTGTGTTTATTGTGGTTGTTGTGGTGACGGCGTGTATATGTATGCTCAGCAGGCGAGACGATACTGTGAACTGTACATTTTGTGCTGTTTGTTGGATTTTTTTAGGGGGGGTGGGGGTTTAAACCAAGAGAGCGAGAGAAAGGGCGAGAGGCTGCGGTAACGTAACGCCGCTGTAGACCGGAGGAGGATCGAGGGGGGAATAGAGAGTAAGAATGGTTGTGGAGAGAGAGAGGGGAGAGGATGACGGCATGAGAAAGAGACGGGAGGTGGAGGAGGGGTGGTGTGAGTGCAGCCTGCTTTACATGCTGGTCAGGTAACGCAGCGCTACACTCTGTGCGGCTACGTCCTTCTGTTGGAGCTCTGTAGCCGACACTGTGCGCACGCGTACACACACACACACACATAGTAACACACACACACACACATAGTAAATGTATACAGGGGTGTCTTTGCTTGCATTTTCGCCCCTCGGCCCAAATGTTTAATCAGATATCTCAATGCAAACATCAGAGGCACTGTCTCATTTGGGATCAAAGCGTATTTAACACCACGGGATTTTAATAACGGCAAGATTAATCTGAGCCAACAGTCTCAACCGTCATCGAGGGAGTTAGCGTGACAACGATTGACAGTATCAAACAATCTCTTGAATGTAATGTCTGCACAAAATAAATGGATTCAGTTCAATTCAATCCAATTTATTCGTATCTTCACAAATTTGCCTCAGAGGGTTTTACACACTGCACAACCTCCAGGACCTTTGCATCGGAACGACACAACAGAGTTACAGCACAGTCAATGCATGTGACATGAATGATTCATTAATGAGCGCAGCAAAGCAGAATAATGATAGAGAAATGAAAAGGGACGCTTGCAGTGACGACTGCCAGTTGAGGGGCAGGCAAATCGGCTCTCTGGAGTTTGCGCTCACGCCCTCTCGGTGCAGTATTTGCAACTCAAAGTCCAAGTTCAGTGCGTCTGCGGTTGCCAGCGCAGCGACGGGGGGAAAGCACCACGAGGAATGATCGTGTTTACTTTACCTGGGAATTGTGAGTAAGCCTCATTAAAGCAACAAGCAAAGAGGAAGGCTGGCAGAGGCAGACACACCAGACCACAAATCACGTCTGCATCATTAAAGCCAGCCCTCGGTCATTTAGCTTTGTGGGAAAAAATGAAATCATTAACGTCGTCTGAACAAGTGAACAGCAATTATTTATGACGCACCGACGGAGCGCCATCAGACGCTGCCAGTTCAGCAGCTTTTTAAGGACAAAGCTCGACTGACCGGCCACACAGAATACATGAAACACGATCAGGTACCTTTACCCACCGTGACCTCTCACCCGTTAGCATTGTGGCCACTTCAGAGGGAAAGATTTACCTGCATAACATTTTTGTTATACCTTGTTAAACTAACTATGTGATTATAATAATAAAAAAATTCTATAAATGTGGGTGTTTAAAAAAAAAAAAAATTGTATTAACCCATAATGGAGAATGTAATCCTTTAATCCTCCTGGACAGCAACATTAATATGACAAAACATATTACATAACAACTAGCTGTGAGACAAAAATTCTCCTCAGCGTCACATCAAAGAGTTGTCTTTAATAATAATAATTGCTTTGACATATTTGGGTAGAAATGTATACTCTATGTGTGTGGGGGAAGCGTGGGAAGAGATTAATATCCTTTTAAGTGTCCCACTTGTCTGAGTGCCAGTGAGTCTAGGCAGATATATGCACTGTTTTTTTGGGAGAGAATAATGCACATTAAAATGCCATTGAATAGCTTCTACCTTTCAGAATGAAGGTTAGAACATTCTCTTGGTTCAGTTTTCGGTTTGAGATAATTGAACTCAGTTTTATATCCTAGATAGATGAGTTGTAATAGGTTTCATTATGTCGCCACTACTGTTTCCATCTATATTATACCTCGACTGTGTTGTGTCCCATTTCCATCTTATTGCTCTACTAAGACCACCGCTATTACTTCTAAGCGGGTTTTAAGTACGTAGTGCGTTAACACTGGAAAGGTGACAAAGTAGACTCAAAGATGCGAGATTCTTGTGTGGCATTCATCTAAAGGCACGGCGAGCAGCATGTTAGCAGAGCAGCAGCTTCACGGCTCCGTCAAAGTGACAAATATAGTGAACTTAGAGCGATGCATGAAGTAAAGTAAAGAGGAGGAGCTGCTCACTTGTAGATGGAGGTGAAGAAGCAGCTTCAGGAACAATTCTGCAAACAGGAAGCAACTGCTGCAGATTTGAAAGTCTTTGTGAAGTCTAGTCCCAAACGGCGCAAGTATAGTGTCATTTCCTGTCCGTATAAAACGGTTAAATATACGGATTTCTTGTATACTTTGGCGCAGCCGTGGCTCGGTAAAGAGCGGGTCGTCCTTTAATCACAAGGCTTCTCCCCGTCCGCATGTTAAAGTCTTCTCGAGCGAAACACTGAACCTCAAATTGCTCACCGGGCTCCCACTGCTCCTAAAATACTTAAGATGGGTTAAATGCACAACTTAATGTACATATGTGACAAAAAATATATATACTTTAAGACGGTACATACATTTATATACAGTAAGTATCTCGTATAGAATTGGGACACAGCTACTGTTATTAAGGGTGTCATTTCAAAGTCAAAGTTTGATTGACATTTTTATAAAACTGCAGAATACATTTGTGTATGCAGTACTTGCAGTATGCTATTAGTGTGTAGTATTGATTTGGGACACAGCGCTGAGCTGCATAAGATCTGTGTTTGACCAAATGTGTAATCGTGGCTCGGTGTCTTCTTGTCCATGAACATTACCTCTTTGTATTAGTGCGACCATAACACTCGATAATGTCTCAAATCCAAGCAAGAAGTTGCACTGCAGTGCATTAAGGAAAGAGAGTCGGGAGGAGAGATGGAGAGAAGAGCATAAAGTGAAGCAGACTGTCACCGAATGGCATCGGGGCCAAATCAGGGGACATTAAGTGGAAGATTGGATTACAATAAAGTAATAATCGGTTGAATACGCTCCCTCTGATGCTCCTGTTTACTGAGGTAATGGAAGCTTTTGTAGAGACAGTATTAAAATGGAAAGCTGATGATGAAAAACCACCAACTATCATAAATCAAAACTCGCCTGTCACTTTTTCGAATCCGTGCAGCAGGAATATAATGCGGTTCCTGCAGGAGGGAGGCTGAGTGGACAAAAAAGAAAAAGGCCTGCAGATAAGAATAAGAACTAGAATAAGAGTTTGGATTAGAATTAAAATTCATGAACTCTGCCCAATCTTTTCTTTTTCTGTCTTTGGCCTGGTTTTGACTGCGGGGGTGATTTACGTTTTAAATGGAAAGCTCACATCCCGACGGCAACACGCGAGCACCTATTTTCCTACACGGCGGGGCGGTGCAGGTGAGGCGGCGAGATTCGGGGTGGAGGGAGAGCGACACAGACAGCGGAGAGCGAGCGAGCGGCGGGCAGAGCGGTGGCTCGCCGGCGGTGGAGAAGTCTGGGAGAGCGGCCAACATCGGAAAACAACGGAGCTCGATTCAATTCCACTCTTTTCATTTCCTCCCCTTCACCAGTTACAGGCCAACAAGCGCAATCTTGTTTCAGGTGCTCTGTAACCCGACGCCTGCAAAACACAGACCCCCCCTCCCACACACACACACACACACACACACACACACACCCTGCATCACCACCAATCACACTTAACGATTATTATGGTTTAGATTCGATGGAGCTGTGTCAACGATTTTAATGAATTTCATATATTGCCTGTCAGAAAAGGAACGTGCAACTGATTATGCTTTATGGGGAAGATGCGTTCACACTCGTATCCTCTCTCCAGTCCAGCTTGTATGAAGCACCAGTTGTTGTTGTTGTTTTTAAGTGGTTTCTTTTTGCATGAGAGAAGTATCTCACATGTTTCTCTTTCTGTCTCCCTCCCTTCCCTCTTTTGTCCTTCATGAACGTCACAGCAACAGCCCAACTACTGGAGCTTTAAGGTCAGTGCTGCGTGTCTAAGTGTCCCTGTGCGTTTGTCAGTCTCCTGTCCAGTGTGTGTGTGTGTGTGTGTGTGTGTGTGTGTGTTTTGTGCTGTTGTATTACGTCAGACTCCTCGGGCATCACCAGCCTATCTCCTTTGTCCTCTGACTTCTGCAACACCCAGCTCACTTGGCATCACTCTGCTCCTCTGGCAGTGTGTGTGTGTGCTCGCGCACGTGTGTGTGTGTGTGTGTGTGTAGGGTTGCGTTGGCAGAGGTGTCGGGGGTGGCGACAGCTTAAACTTCTCCAGCTCCATTTAATCTGCAGAAGACGTCTCTCTCGGGATTTATGATACCTCAGGCGGACGGCATTAATGGCTGGACGCCATGTGACCTTGCTGAAGTATTACTCAGACTGACTGAGACATTAAGAAGACATTTCAGACGTGTCGCTGAAGCATTACTGAAA
Source organism: Myoxocephalus aenaeus (assembly GCA_038501785.1). Classification (NCBI taxonomy): domain Eukaryota; kingdom Metazoa; phylum Chordata; class Actinopteri; order Perciformes; family Cottidae; genus Myoxocephalus; species Myoxocephalus aenaeus. The sequence continues at coordinate 493,150 of JBAMJR010000051.1, read as the reverse complement.
TAATACAAAGACATTAGCGCCGAGGCTTGAGTCACGGCCGGGCTGCAGAGGGTGCGTTATCCACAGGTTACGGGCCGAGAGAGCCAGCAGCAAGATGTGTTGAAAGTTTTAATCTTGCATGCTGGATTTAAAGGCTTGAGCCCGTTTGTTGGCTGGTGTGTGTCGTAATGTGTTTCCCTTTGTTGTGGCATTACACTGCTCAAAGGCAGACAGGGAGGTGTGTTATCTAAACAGAGCAAGTTAAAGAAAGTGTGTGTGTGTGTGTGTGAGGGAAGAGCCCAGGGTTTATCTGCGGCGTAGTCGTCTGAATCCCTGCTTACGATATCATTTGTACAGGTTGGAAATGTCACTGAATATCAATAGCCATATCCCCTGACCCATAATGAAGGCTAAGCAATTCATCCCCGACTCCCACAAGTACTTAAACTTCAAACAAGAGGTCAGACAGCTAGAATTTAGAGCCCAGTCTATCCCATAAATCTGCTCCACAACACAACCAAGTGCCTGGAACATCTGCAAGACTTTTCAGCTAAACTTGTGGGTTTGTCAGTACTCAAAACATCAAACAAAAGATCTGAAAATGTCGAAACGTTGAATTTGAAAACAGAGACTGCAACTAACGATTTTTCCACCATCAAATGATCTGTGGATTATTTTCCCAATTAATCTTAATTAAGAAAAAAAAACAAGATAAAGAAAATTTTCGAATTTTTTTTTTTTCTTCGAGAAAGCTTTTTGCTTCATGTTTCTTGTTTTCTGTGACCAACACTCCAAAACTCAAAAGCCATTCAGTGTAAATCAATATGGAGCAGAGAAAAGCACTGACTGAAAGTAGTTGCCCAACTAATCAATTAACGACTCTAGCCCTTCAGAAAGTGTGTGTGTGTTATCTTCTCCGTACAGTGAGCTGCTCTTTGTAGCACAAAGTGCAGGAAGTTTAATCACTGAGCAGGGAGGGTTTATTTATTGGCTCCTCAAGGTGCTGCAGCGTATTAAACTGCAGAATGAAACAACCAAAAGGGTCCAAGCGGTAACAGATCTGAAGCTCTTTGCTTTCTGTTGTCACCAGCTTTTCTTTTTTTTTTTTACGTTGATGTCTCATCGCTTCATTTGGCAGTAAAGCTTCTGAAAGCCTCATCCTGCTCCCTCAACCCACCGGCTCTAATCTAAGCCCGACTCTCCGGATTCACCTGCCTGCTGAAAATAAACCCGAAATAAAGCCAGAACGCTCATTTTTACCTGCGTGTGTGTATATCAAGGATGTAATCAGAGAGTAATGGTTATTATAAACAACAGCTGCAGGTGTCGGACATGGAATAAAGCAGTTAAATATGTGTCCTAAAATATATTATCTGTTGATCCCTGTCAAGTTTTTTGCCCCCCGTTTCTCTGTTTTCTATCAGAAAAAAAAGATCTTGGTTTACATCGATGCACAAATCACAGCAATTTGGCAAAGCAATTTGTTCCGTGCATTGATGACTCCAGGTATTATAAAGAGACGGGACTCCAGAGGGGCTGGGGATTGTGTGTCCGGCCAGAAGATTGGCCTGAGAGCTGGAAAAGATGGAGAGAAATAATGATAGTGGAGGAAGAGCGAGGAGAGACAATTGGACGGGAGAGATGGATCGATTTTAGGGAGCCGTTTTCTCTCTCCGTTTTTCTAAAAGTGAGAGCTGTGAGGGTTTATAGTTGAAAGGGAGAAAATGCAGACGGCAACGGCACAATCGTGGCACCGGGATGCGGCTTTGCCCTCCGCCGTTAGAGATTGAGGTTTCAGGCAGATCTGTTGATGGAAAGCAGCTCTGGGTGAGTGGACAAATGAGGGAAGGGATTAAAAAGGAAGACAGATAACTCAGGGCACAGAAAAACACGAGGAAGGGAAACGTATGATTAGAAGGTGGAGGTAAAAATAGTAGAAGGGATGCGGTTAAGGTGTGAGGATTGTGATATTACCCATTTAACACCTTCACTCGAGGGGCCAAACCCCTCCTTTTCATTTCACGAGCATCAAGTCTGTCTCTGAGGTTTCTAGTTGATGGTATACAAGTTCAACATCACTTAACATGTCCACCGTTTTTGTAGCTCACGTACGATCTCTAGCACCGGGTTGCTAGTTTTTAATCGAGGTTGACGGCCAGAAATGTCCCAAATATAGCAAATACTCGCATCTCAACTACACAATTGTCTCAAAGATATGTCAAAGGTGAGAGCTTGGCTCGGTTCTTCGTTCCTCTTTTGTGTACAAAGTTTTCGTTCTTCTCTTTCTCTTGTGTTTATTTAAAAAAATATGTAAAATGTTTAAAATGTCATTTTAGGGTTCTCTAAATTTTGAAAGTGGTTTCCAGGGATTATTTCTGTTTGACCCTAGAACACTGACGTTACAAATAGTAACACCATCACTAACGTCGGGTATATTTTACCCGATTATAATGTACCTGATAAAAAATACTTCTCATCAAGTATATGAAGTACTCTTCTTTTATTTTACCCTGTAGAACTTCTCATGAAATGAAAAACAAGTATCATGTGGGGGATCCTAAAAAAAGACAAAGAATCGGGTGAAAAATTTGGGAATTGGCAATAAAACATGATTAAAAATATAAATAATGGGACATGTGAGCCTTGTCCTGTGAAGGCAAAAGTCTCCCTGCAACGGTAATATCCATCCAAAATGTGTTTACCCTCTTTCACTAACTAATATATTTTACCCGAACACGTGCCTGTTAAAAAACAACAACAGGGATTGGAGCAGAGAGCCACGCCCACCTTCAATAACGTCTGTGAGCAGCATGAACCACAATCGCACGGGTAAAAATCACCCGACGTTAGTGTTCTAGGGTTACATTATTTTTCCTTTTAACTTAAGCTGGGCAGACACTGTATTTATTTTAATATTGCATATTGCATATTATATAGACCTTTATGCTCACCCGTGCATGGGTGCATGGGTGCTCACACTGAACGTAAAAAACAGAACCATGATTTTGTCCAATGACAATTCCAAAAAGTTGATTAATCTTGACGAAAAACAAGAGTAGGGCTGCATTACTTTGTTCAGTTCAACTATGAGAAAGTAAGAAGAAAAAAAAGAAAAGTATGAAGCCGCAGATGGCTGGAAGAGGCGGACAATCTGGTGCGTCTGTCTGCTCTGCACAAAGTTAAATGTAATATGACAGCAGTCTTAAATGTTAACATTACATAGCAATATTAAAAACAAACTTACTACAGTTTCCAACAGCCCGATTCTAAAATAAGGGCGTGGAATTCACCGCTAAAGCCAGTTATTCCTTTGCATCTTTCACCAAAACATTCCTGCATGGGCGAACTGCAAATTAATTTTTAAGTTGACATCCATATTAAATATGAAAAAAAAATAAACATGTGCAAGGTTAAGAGGTTTGCAGACTAAGTAAGACGACATCGAAGTGAGTTGTGCTTTCTCAAGCATAACAAATACATGCCATCACTTGACCTGAAACCACAATGTCTGTGTGTGTGTGTGTGTAACAAGACACAACATGTGGGAGGTTGCGTTGAGTTTAATGCAGTTTGTAGCCTCAGGTCTGTTGTCAAGCCTCCGCGTCCCGCTTTCCACTCCATTCACGTCTGTTCCGTGTACGATCAACCAGCTCCCTCCTCCTCGCTCCTCTCTTCTGACGTGCCCTTATACCAGTGTGGAGTTCTCGACAGTAATTGAGTGCTGTTGAGAAAGTCTGGATCTCTCGGAAAGAAAAAAAGGTTGAGGTGGAGCGAGGGGGAGGACGGTGGAGCGACATGAGAGGGAGGCTGAACTCCATCACGTATAACACTGACATGTCTCGCAGGACCAGATGCACGAGCAGATGGTGCGTTCACATGGAATATTTACAATGCAAAACGACTGCAGAGAGAGATTTTCGGTTTTCATGTTGCATAAACCACCAATATTGAAGTCGGTGTTTACCGCCTGTTGTAACACGGCGAGCTGACGTGCATACGCTCAACGTTGTGCGTTTCATTGTCTTTGCCCAGCAGCACATTCATAGTCGGGAGAGTAGAACTTATTTTTTCAACCGGTTCAGAAATTTGAGTCTGCAAACGCCGAGAGACACGAGCTCAGTCATGCAGCACCGTACTCTCAATTCCCTTTTCCTTTTCATAGAAAGCTCCAACTAGGTGATTTAGCCTTGAAATAAAAATGTGTGCATGCAGTAGTAGAATGACAGGGTAAATATGAGCAGATGCTCTCCGAAGAAATGTCCTTTCTTAGACGTGGTGGTCTTTTCAGCCGGTCCCATTCACACTGAAAGCTGCTATTGCATTTATTTGCCAAATATATCTCGGGGTGTTTCTTCTCCTGAGTAAGTATGGATGTTCTTGGGCAGCTGGTTCCACTTCAGATCCACTTCCAAGTTGGTTAAATACCTGCAATTGGTTGAGTCAACTGCCTGGTGATATGTAGCCAACTGAGTATGTAGTGGGGGAAAAAAGGGTTTTAGTTTTTACAGGAATAATGAAGCATTTAAGGAGATGTGCTCATCTGCTAACTGAGAATCTTTGTATTCTCACATCTGTACAGTAATTATGAGCTAACCTGAGCAGCTGGTTAGCTTAGCTTGGACAGCGCGGGAAGTACATAAGCTTAGCTCTGTCCAAAGGTAACGTCCTGGAGACTACTGTACAGACATGAGAGTGTCTCTAAATAAATATAAATAAAAGAACGAGGAAAAAGTGCATTTGCCAAAGTTTCCAACTATTCCTTTAAATATGAAGTTAATCGAATTTTGCTTCCTAAAATGAGTGAAATCTAGCCGGAATTAAAAGAAGGGACTCAAAGATAATCTAGTTCATAACCGTACTAAGTACAGTCCTGCGTCCAACCCCCTAAAGTCTCTAAAATCCCGCTGTAGCCGGCCAGGATGTGACACCCTGCTGCAGTACGTGCTTGCTGTCGACTGTGTTGTTCACAGTTTAGATGAATGAGCCTATTAGAAGACACGGTGGGGGTTATCTGTCAGCATCACCGTCCCCCCTGCGTGCTCAGACACCGTCTGCCCGCCGCTATCATCGGACACCGCCGCTATCGTTCTGCGTGTGCGACTGAATTATGCATGGCGGTGACAGAAGCGAGCGCACGCTACCAACAGGACCGTGCAGCGTCTCGGGCCGCGATGCTGCTTTTGCTTACTCGTAAACAAACGTGCGAAAGCATAGCCGTTAATTTAAGGAGCAAATTACCTGTGATGGCAGTAGTTACACGTCGCTGCGGCTCGTTTAGTTTAGTTGGCTGCAGTGCTGCTAAAATGACTTGATCAATTGATTGACATTACATCAGCAGCACTCATTTAACTCACTGATAAAGTAGTCACATGATTAATTGATTAATTAAACAACACTCAGAGACTAAGGGCAAAATCGTGGTTCTGTAAAGCTCCACTTTTTTTTATGTAATTTTAGAGATACATTTTATTGTCTCATTGTCAAATCATTAATGGATGTTCATGTAGTTCTGCTGAGAACAGAGGTGGCCGCCTGTGTAGCTGCTGCACGTCTCACATTAATGAAAGATCCATGCCGCAGTTTGACTCAAGAGAAGGTAGAGGAGGAAATCCTTGGAAACCGTTGTTGTGCTCATGGTGCAAAGAGGAGGAGGAGAGCGGCACAGCTACTGTACTGTGGCTAAGGATGTCTCTGCCATCCAAACAACCAGCAGACAGCATTCTGGGAGCTCATTACAGAAGCCTCTGAGCTGGAGGAGACGCTGCGGCGGTGTGGGGATCAGGGAGCCAGTTCAGTGAGCTCAGCCCCAGCTGCGCTAACAGTCTTTTCACCGAGAGGACGCCCGGGCACAGGCCAGCGGGAGGAACCAACAGTGACGGCGTGGGATTTGCCTGAGCTTCTCCTCCCATCCCACGAGCATTCATTTAAAGCACAGGGACAGGAGTCGGGATGCCGGCGTGCGGGAGGCGTGTGCAAAGTGGAGCAAACACGACATAACTTACGCTGAGCCGCCCTAATTTTGCTCCTTAACCACCATAGGTGATCCATAAATGGCTGATGCCCCGTAGTGCCGTGCCATTTGAGAACAATTATATTGTGCTTTTCTGCTGCGGCATTCAACTGATGTCTGATACTGTGACGCTGCTAATTCTTAGTGAATGGTTGGTGGCTAATTCATCGTCAAGGCCTCGTTAATCTCGTTATGCGGTTGATTGTGTGGCGTCTCTTTGTGTGCTCGCTGTCTTCTTCCTGTTGGTCCGACTCCATCGGCCCCGTCCAATCCATTCTCTCCGCCTTGATTTCACTTCTCAGTCGATGATCGTGTCTCCCTCCGTGTGTCTTCTTCTGCAGAGCCGCAGTCCACGGCACTCCCAGTCCACCCAGTCTGGGCTCGCCGACCAGGCCGCCAAGCTCTCCTTCGCCTCCGCCGAATCCCTGGAGACCATGTCAGAAGCCGACGTCCCCGTCGGGTTCAACCGCATGAACCGATTCCGCCAGAGCCTGCCGCTCTCCCGCTCTGCCAGCCAGAATAAGCTACGATCTCCAGGTTAAGATCTGAAGCCTGCTGGTTGGACTGGAGGCTGTCGGGTGCTTCCACAGAAAGGGACAAAGCGTTATACTTTCCTCAGATTCCTCAGATAACAAATCTTTTTTTCCAGTTTAGACACAATTAGATTAAAAGTGTAGTTAATTATATTTACCTTGGCATTAGTAAACACATATTATTTTGCGAAGGTAGTTATTTATTTCACTTTTATAGAAAGTACAGATTCAACGACATAAGGGCCTTGGGAGTGAAGAGCGGATTAGTGAGATCTCCACATCCAGGAGTGTGTTTTGTCAGTGAGATTTAGAAAGAAAAGTGTCAGTAAAACTAAAGTGGCCATCACTGAGGAAGGTCACTTTTTGAAGGAGGAGTTGAGACAGAAGTAGATCTCTCCTCTCCATGTCTCTTTACTAACCACTTTGTTTTCTTCTCTCCTCGACTGGTCTGCAATATCTACCTTACTCTGCTTGACTTTTAATCACTGGTCTTTCTTTGCTTTGTTTGTTCTTTTTGTTTGTCCCTCGGGTCTATGAAGATGAATATTCAGGTTAGTCAGGTGTCAGACTCATTTTTTACCTATAAAATCAAGGGTTGCAGTATCTGACAAGTGGGCTATTTTGGGGGTAATTTGATATCCATTGTTGCAGTTTTAATATTGATAGGTAGTCAAAGTTATATTTTATGAAAAGCCACAAACATGCACCATAGCTATGCATTCTCACACAGCTAGCACAGTCTTTGATAAAAATTGCTATCTGGATCTCGTAAAACAAAACACAGAACATCTTTATCATAATTGGCACCACTTATATCTCTAAAAATAGAGATAAATTAATGACAGAACTGCTTTGCTCGTATTTCTTTTCCATCCACCAAACCCCGTCTCTCCCGCGTCGCTCTCCTCTAGGCGTGCTGTTCCTGCAGTACGGAGATGAGACGCGCCGCGTTCACATCACCCACGAGCTGAGCAACCTGGACACGCTGCACGCGCTCATCGTGCACATGTTCCCCCAGAAGTTGACGGCAGGTATGCTGAAGTCACCCAACACGGCCATCTTGATCAAGGACGAGGCGCGCAACGTCTTCTACGAGCTGGAGGACGTCCGGGACATCCAGGACCGCAGCATCATCAAGATTTTCCGCAAAGAGCCCATCTACGCTTCCTACCCTGCTGCCGCACACCTGGCTAACGGAGACCTGAGGGTGAGGATGGGGGGGAGAGAGCGGGGAGGTGAAGAGGGCAAACGGGGTTATTTTAGAGAGAGAGAAAGCTGTCTGATCTCCCGCTAGTCTGATGTTTGACAAATGAGCTGCCAGTGAGAAGCGCTGTAACGCTGTGCCTCGACATGAAGAGCAGCGGCGTGCTTCTCCGGCAAGGTAATGGTGTACTTAATATTTCAATGGTAACTTTGACAGGCTGTTGTGTGGAGGTGGGTTAGTAATTTAACAGGTATTCCTCCTGGAAATGTACTTCTTATCTTCAAGTAGGCCATCTGTTGCTGTGCAGACACCGGAGAACAATGTTCCTCTGTGAAATGAGCATATTTTAACATCCGAAGCTATTTCTGCTTCAGTGAAGATCAAGGAAGCCTGAGGGAGAGCTTTTTTTTTTCTAATTATTTCATACAAAACCGTGCTTACCATCTGCATTATATTCACACAATGCTGAGAATACGACTGCGATTAACCATGCAAACAGGCAGCGTAAAACGATGTGTATGTTGTGTGTTCGTGTGTGTGTGTGTGTGTGTGGATACGAGAAACAGAAAGAGGTAGAGAGACAGCTGGCCAGCACCGTCTACACGATCTACATTTTAATACATCCACAGAGTTTAAAACCGGGAAATCTTAAAAGGCATGAATTTAAGCCGCACATTTAATCTGGCAAAAGCGAGAATCCTCAAAGTTTCTTATCATCTTCGACAGTAAGTGTGAGATGTCCATCTCTTCTTTATGACTGAACGCAGGCTGCATCTTAAACAGCAGCTCGCCGTTCATTTGCTCCTGTGCAGCAACCTTTACCTATTCGCTTTGTCCATAAAGTTTGGGCAGACCACCTCATATGGGCTTTGTAAATATATTGTATTTCTAAACATTTGTATCTGGGCATACATAACAGCTTAGTATCAGAAGTTGTTTTTCTGTGTATTACATGGTGCCGCATGCGAGGTAGCTATAGAAACAGGGATGAGTTGAGCAAATAAGTACTTACTGTATGTGACAAGGGGAAACAGAGTATTTGGCTTTTTAAAGTTGCAGAAATGAGAAAAGAAATCACAAAAACAGATGGAGAGGAGGCTGAAAAGCATCAGCACTTATGATGAAAGGCAGGTTGAGGAAAGTAATAGCGACGCCCACAAATATACGGCATGAATAGCTTTGTCTCTGTTAAACTCTGCTTAATAGAATATAAACATGTGTTTTGATTTTGAGGTTGGACTCAATACCCGCTTGTAGTTATGTAACAATAAGCCAATAAAACAAACTTGGCCGACGAAAGATAAAGGAATTATTACATTTCACTCAAATCTATGCTTAATACATTTGGCAAAAAGCATTTATTTTGGGAACAACCTCCTCGCCTCTTCCTCAGGCATGCTGCCATGTTAAATATTTTACCTGAAGAGAACTCCTTACTATGAACTACGGGAGCTCAGGGAAGCTAACTTAATTTAAAGTGAAGATCAATTGTAATTTTTAAACATCACCCTAAACCATAAAGTCGAATGAATTGATTAAATCAATCTATCGCCGCGCTCTAAACTGAAAACTGTGTTTTATTCAGCGACAGTTCTCTTTGCTTTCATTCTGTCGTTGACGTTTTTGGAGAATAAATCCTGCAGTTGGATTTATAATTGGTCTTTTGAGAAACCATCAGCATGCTCAGCCGTCTTCGCGTCAAACTGACTCGCGGGGGAAAGCGCCGCGCTCTCATCCGTACTTCTCCATGGTAACCGTCATCCCCCCCGCTTGTTCCTTTTCAGAGGGATATGGTGTACTCCTCCCGCGACTCCTCCCCGACTCGCCGCACCAACACGCTCCCCTCCTCCACGGCCGCGGCGTCCTCCGGCTCTCCGTCGCGCTCGCGCCTCTCCTACAGCGGCGGCCGCCCTCCGGCCTTCACGGGGTCCCACTCCCAGCACGAGCAGCCGCGGCACCCCCACCATCCCTCGGCCGGCCACGGGCCCAACGTGGGCATGTCCCCCTCGCCCAGCGCCATCCTGGAGCGCCGCGACGTCAAGCCCGACGAAGAGGTGTCCGCCAAGAACATGGCGCTGATGAAGAGCGAGGGGCTGTACGCGGATCCCTACAGCCTGATGCACGAGGGCCGCCTCAGCATCGCCTCCACGCAGTCGCTAGCCGCCATCGGAGACCCCTTCAGCTTCCCCGTGACCAGCGGCCTGTACCGCCGCGGCTCCGTGCGCTCCCTCAGCACCTACTCGGCCGCTGCTCTCCAAGGGGACATGGACGACTCCGTCTACAAGCCCGGAGGTTCGCTCTACTCCGACACGTACTCCTCGGCCACGCTCGGAATGGGCTTTCGCATGCCGCCTTCGTCCCCGCAGAAAATCCCTGACATGCAGATGAGGGACAGGGACTCGTATTCCAGCTCGCCCAGCAGAGCCTCGCCCGTCAGGCAGTCGTTCCGGAAGGACTCGGCCTCCTCCTCTGTGTTCGTGGAGAGCCCCAAGTCGAGGCCCAGCTCCGGCTCCGAGCCTCTGTGCCTGACAGCCGGGCCCGGGGAGGGCGGCAGGGCCACGCCGGGCTTCGGCTCCTCCATGTCTGGACAGGACGGGGACATCAGCAGGTCAGTGCCAGTCTGCGTGGGGAATTTCATTAAGTTGTTCTGTTTAAAGACGGTCCTGAATTATCATATTATCATATTAATCGGCCTTTTAAAGTGACATGAACACAATGGAGTGGTTCTCAAACCTTTTCTGTCACGCCCCACTTTGGAGGAAGAAAAATGTTTGCGCCCCACCACCCACCGAATTTTTATTGAAATAACTTTTTGTGACTTCTCCATCTGTGCTTTTTCAAATAATAGAATAAAGAAAATTGAAATCACTTCAAGTAAACCAGATTGCTCCATCAGACAAATACTAATAACATGTGCAATCACTTTGTTAGAACAATTCAAATAAAGTTCTATCTGTGTAAAAAATAAATAAAAATATTACCTATTGTTGCTGCAAATAACCTGGTTTGCACTGAATATAAGATAATAACAATAATGTTCAACTATGTGTGAGGATGGATAAAATGCAGAGAATAATTTCCCCACTATGGGATTAATAAACGATTATTAAAAAAAAGATTAAAAAAATCCACTTGTAATACCTCCGCGCCCCACTAGAGGGTCGCGCCCCACAGTTTGAGAACCACTGGCTTAATGCATGAAATGTTTCTTTATTTGTGTTTTCTCTGTTTTGGTCTCAAACCGCACTCACACAACGCTAATTCATAGGATCATTTCAAATCGTGAATTATTATAACTTTGATTGTAACTTACGTTACAGACATTGTCCATTTCTCTGTAATCTTCTGCTTCTGCCTTTGTGCTGTCAGTGTTTGGTGATCGATCTGTGACAATTGCATTTGCAGGGATCATCGTCTGGAGCGCATGGAGGCAATGGAGAAGCAGATAGCCAGCCTCACTGGCCTGGTCCAGAGTGTGTTGACCAGAGCACCAGACAGTGACAGCACGTAAGACCCTCCATTATCCCCCATTAACCCTCTAAAACCCACAGATACAGCTTCAGGTCAGACACACGGGCAGCGTTATCGACAGCAGCGGCAGCAGGCTATTATCAGAGTCATTACTTTGTGTGAGTACGCAGCACTAAACATTAGCTTCAGGGCACAGTGCTATTGATTCATGCCTCGATACATAGAGATGTGTGAGGTCGCTTTTCAGCAGATTTTGAGTTTACACCTGGAACAGAGTTGTCGTGGCACTTCGGCCTCACGAACACAACAGGGGCTCGTGAACAAGAAGACCACTTGTTAGTGTCCAGTAGTCGTGCTGTTAGCGTTAGCACTGTAATTGCCTTGCCCTGTGGCCGTTGATCCTCAGATGCGGCCTGCTGCGTCTCTGCATGATGGCGGGCTGCCCTCCGGACCAAGGGACGGAGTTCTCACGGCCATTACCTTTCTCTTCCAGCGAGAAGACCGAATCCAACAGTGAAGGCTCCGCCACTGGACGTGAGTACAGCAAGCGTTTCCTGCCTTCTGGGTCCTCTTGTTGCTGATCTGTGCAGAAATTATTGTGATTTCTTTCTTCTTTTTTTCTGGAAAAACAATGCACCGCCATTTTAAAAGGGGATAGTTGACACAAACAAGCAGTGATGGAGACCTCCTGGTTTATATTACTCTCTCACAGTGGGAAGCTGGAAGCTGCTGTCTTAGTAGTTTGGTTCATTTGGTCCCATTCTGCATAGTTAATCTTTAGTCAGATTCTGGGGACTCAGAGACACTCGGAAACAGACCAAGACCCGCCTTGTTTGCTGCACCAGAGTTTGATTGACAGCTTTCACACCTGCCCAAATGAACCGGACTGAACATGGAAACACACCAGTTTGTTTTAACGGATTCAAACTGGTTAGGTTTCCACCTCATACATCACTCCCTTCTCTTTCTTCTCTTTCACTTTTTGTTTTTCTACAGAAGAGTTTCACCCCAAATGACTCATTCACCATTTAAATAAATAGAATTGTTAAAGTTAGAGGCCATCGAGACTTTAAAGGAACAGTCCGATGCACTAAAAAGACACTTGAGAATTGTTGTCCTTTTCAGTCAGATAAGTAAATGAATTTGTCCATTATACATAAACTTCTTGGAGAGGTAATAAGACGGACAGCTTTGTATTTTTTTTACTATCTATGTGGTGGATGCATAGACATTTAATATAAAATGTATTTATCAAACTATCAGACTTTAATTAAAAAAATATATCTATTTTTCTGCATAGAATTTTGGAAAATACTGATAGGAACTGTTTTCCAACAGGTGTAGCCCGTACATAGCATTTCTGAAACAAATATAACTCCTCTCCTTCCCGTTTCTGTCCCATGTCCTTCATTTTGTCTCAGTTTTGGCCCAAACAAAGCTTTTTGCTGCAGCCAGACCTCCACAGGGCCAGAGCAAGGACACGGTAGTCTTTGAAGCGCCCGCACAAATTGACACAGCGCTAAAAACACTTAGCCGTCACCGGAGTCATTTTCTCTGGTGCAGTCGATACAAAATTCTCTCCAGGATCATCATTCTGTAAATATGAACTTTCAAGACGTCTCTATCACCCTCTCTCATTAATTTCTCGGTAACCGGCTCACTCTCTCTATATTCCAGCTGGACGGCTGAAGCAGAAAGGTACATTGCCATCTCCTCCTCTATATCGCCCTTTTTAATTTCTCCTCTCAGACATCTCCCGTGGCTCTCTGCTCGCTGTATGGGTGTGTGGTGTTGCTGCTTAGCTGGCGGCGTCTATCCTCACGTTTTCTTCCTGGCTGGTTTCCCGGAGAGCGAACCCCCAACCCTCCCTCCTGTCTCCGTCTCTACTTTTTGAATTTCTGCTTGGCTTTGCCTTTGGGAATTTCAGAAAGTTGTTTTTGTCACAGACTTGGCTCTCCTTTGCAAATGTGTATGAGTGCGTGTGCGCGTGTGTTCAGGAGGTGTGTGTGTGTGTGTGTGTGAGAATAACAGAGGAGTCAATGGCCGTATTCGCAAAGCCCTGCGTGGAGATAAGAGCATGGTTATCCCCCTGTGTGTCACTACTGAACAGACTAATTGCACTTCTATATGGGTTACTAATAGCATGAGCTCTCACGTCTCCCAGTGGGCTATTAGAGTTTTGTGAATATGGTGCTTTTTTAGCATTCACACACTGTATTCGTTCCAGTGTGTGCCCAGATGCTCTATTTACGTGCATTTCTTTGTGTGTGTGTGTGTTTCTGTGTGTCGCGCTGCGTGACTGAAAGCCTCACGTGAGCACACGCCCAGCAGACTATAATCAATTTGTTTCCCCGACGACCTCCCGCTGACGCTCTGTGTCCCGCTCTGTGATTGGCAGCTCACACGCCGTCGGCTCCTCTAGCTCTGATGCCGCCGCCGCCTTCTCATACGACGCCGGTGAACAGCGCCGGGCGCCTGAAGATGCAGCTCCACCTGCACGGCCTGCAGCAGAACGCCACCGACCTGCGCAAGCAGCTCAGCCAGCTGCGCAAAATACAGGTACAAAGTCAAAGTCAGTTTTATTTGTCACTTCTTCCATATTGTGCAAACATACAGAAATTATGTTTCTCTACTGTCTGAAAATAAAGTGAATAGTGCAACATTTATAAAAAAAAAGTAAAAAATAGACAACATATAACATATAAACATATAAACTAGACAACATATAACATATAACCAACATATAAACATATAAACTAGACAACATAGCATAAACGTTTATCCATCGAGAAAATAAAGAGCCTGTTCTCCCAAATAACAATACATGGTATTTACTATTAGTGGCCTCTATCCATGATATATATATATATATATATATATATATATATATATATATATATATATATATATATATTTTGATTTATTTCAAATATTTCTTTGATATTCTAGTTCATCATTTGTCTCCTTTTCCTTGTTTTTTTGTTTCTCCTTGAATATAGTTTGTATTGTGATAAATCATTCAGTTAAATAATTCATTCATTAGTCTAATTTAACTCTTCGCAACACATTGTTGAGTGTAAGACCACATTTTACACTTTCTATGTGGTTTGCTTTTGTTCCACAGTTTGCACCAAAGTTGTAGAAAACAGCTAAATTATTCTTCAATTCGAATTCTTCAAAGTTTCTCAAAGCATTCGTCAATCTAACGTTTTTATGAAGTGGAATGTACACTATTAAGTATTTCAACACACACATGCTCTGCATGCAGCATCGCCGGCTTTGATGTTTATTTGATCTTCTCTTCAATACTACACCTACAGTAAATAACACCTGCCGGTTCACGTAGGTGTGCTGCCTCCTGACACATTGAGGTCAACGTACCTTTTGAGGATTTATAATAAAATAGAACGAGCGGAAGATAAAAGCTTTGTTCACGTGGTTTAAAAATGTTATGAGGCATGCATGCAGAAGCCTATGAAATGCCACAAAGTTAACGGGAATGTGGCGACGCGGTCCTCCTTTATGCCAGCGATGCCATGGCTACAGCAGGAGGAGTTAAATGCTTTCAGCGGCGGAGGAAAACGAGACCGGAGGAGCGACAGATGATGGGCCCGCGGTGCGTTTTATTTGTTCCCTGACAGCGGTCACCCAAGCTTCTAGAAATGGCCCAACAGTGGGAGCTGTGCTGTACCCACTGAGGACAGCTTGCTGTGTACCTGTACGTGCGCCCAAGCGTGACCTCTGCACCTGGACCTGAATATGGGCGCCCATGGTCGATGGCCAACAGCTTAAATTTTACATGCCGCTCATGAATTATTCAGAGACAGTGTGCAACTGGGAGCACACGATTCAAAATAAAATAAAATATTTTTCGCTATATTAATATATTTTTAAATATTTGATAATACTCCCAGTGCTGGACTCGATGCATCTGCGGCATCAGTGTCGGTGGTGTATTGGGGGAATACTGAGTAGTTTTAAATGTTAGCGATACCGGTGCGTTGCAACCTCCTGGAACATAAGGGCCGATCAATTATTCATCTTTCTTGCTTACCAGGTGTTTTTCATCGCAGGGAGTTGTATTACACGCAGCAGTCCTGTAGAATATTCCATTTATAACACGGAGAGGGAGCCGAGTTCACGCTCAGTGCTTCTGTCCACAAACAGCCTTCGTTCTCCTCAGGGCAGCCCGGCTTTCTGTGTGAGGAGAAACATTATATACACAGGCTGACACACACACACACACACACACACACACACACGGAGGGAACTACTTGCTAGCAGTGCTCTTAAGGCTAAAGACTCACAGCAATCTGATGCCATGGTTGCTGCATGATACATAAGCAGTCAGAGCAAAATGTTCTCGTGGCAGAGAAGGTTGCAGATTAAAACAAGAGGCCACGGCCTTCACTACTTCACAGTTACTGTAAATCACTGAGGTCTGTTTTGAAAAGCCTTGGGCGACTGCGAGTCTCCTCTTTTTTGTCCTGTTTTTCTGCTGCAATGAAAGCAGTTTTCATTCAAATAATCTCACGAGGTTAACGAGGATAACGTTGATAAAAGTCAAATTCCAAAAAAGTTTGCAGAGGGAACGCCATGCCCTGCTGAAGAAAGAGCAATGACATCTGTACCATTGTGTTTGAATGCGTGTGTGTGTGTGTGTGTGTGTGTGTGTGTGTGTGTGTGTGTGTGTGTGTGTGTTGTGCGCAGATGGAGAACCAGGATTCGGTGCGAACTCTGCTGAAGCGGACAGAAGCGGAGCTGAACGTGCGCGTGGCCGACGCCCTGAGGAAGCAGGAGGATCCTCTGCAGAGACAGCGCCTCCTGGTGGAGGAGGAGAGACTCAAGTACCTCAACGAGGAGGAGCTCATCATCCAGCAGCTCCAGTCAGTGACGGGATGATAATGTCTTTTAGTTTTTTTTTATTAATAATAATTTGAATATTAGCCGTCAAAAGAAACATTGACGCGTTGAATTGAATAGAAAATATATACGTGAATTGAACCGCTATCTCGTTTTAAGATGAGTCTCATCACGTATTTCGTAATTGCTTCAAAACGTGACAAAGTTCATATCTGTTTTTATAATTACACGACTCGCAGGCGGACGCCGTGATAGGATGAAATTGTAACTGTAATTAAGCCCGGCGCAGAGCAAGATGCTTATTAAGATCTGAGGTATGAGACGGCCCAGCAACTAATTGAAGTGACTGCAAAACTCGAGTCGAGAGCTACCTTGAGATTTAATAATCAGATAACTTGCTTCTGTCTCACATGTGGAAACGTTCCGCCGGTAATAAGTCCTGGGTCTCACTTCCTGGATCTCTCTCTGAGCGGCGGGTTTGATTGCGGTCTAATTGGTTGAACTGTTAGATGATCTCCGCTAATCAATGTTGGTTACTCATACCTCGCTAATAGCCAATTTATTTTTGGTTAATTATACATGGAGCTCTCGTTCATTACGTCACTTAAGGCTGAGTGGACCAGACACGCGCTCGATAGCAGAGCTGCACAAACTCACATTTGGACAGATTCTCCTGTTTTTAAAAACTTTGGAGCCACTTTGGGCCACACTCCTCCAGTTCAGCTGTCCGGAGCTGTCGCTCTTCCTGCCAAGCTGATGGAGAGACAGTTTATTGGCCCGAGGTTTTACTGAAACTCAAAACTAATTCTCAGTCAACTCTAAAGTGTAGCAGAGGAATCCCCGGTGTTCAGCCTTCTGTCTGTTCCATCTCAGCGACCTGGAGAAGTCGGTGGAGGAGATCCAGAAGGAGTCGTCTGTCAACCACAAGCTGGTGACGGTGCAGGAGCTGGAGGAGAAGGCCACTCTTCTGAGGAAGCTGGGAGAAACACTCACAGAGCTGAAGAGTGAGTCACGCCCGGCGCATTTCACATTCTGTGCACAAAAACAGAAAACAGTCTTATACTCCGGCAGACAGTTTATAAAGCACTAATTACTCATCAAGGCGCTGATTATCTTTTTGTCACCCACAGCCGGCATGTCAAGCGTTTAATCAGTCTCAGATGGCTCATTGTCTTAATGAACCCGCTGACCATTTACACTAGTTAATTTTTATTTTATTTGATTAACATAAAGGGCTTTTGACACGTTGAATTGATTCGTTTGGGGGCAACATGGTTGGTTTCTTGCGTTACCGCTCTTCTTTCTCCCGCAGATCAGTTCCCAGGCCTGCAGAGTAAGATGCGGGTGGTGCTCAGGGTGGAGGTGGAGGCCGTCAAGTTCCTGAAAGAAGAGCCGCACAGGCTCGACGCCCTTTTAAAACGCTGCAAGACCGTAACCGACACCCTCGCCACCATGCGCAAGTATGCACCTGCTCAGCACCCGTGTGCTTTATGCGCCCGCTTTAAAGAAGCTGAATGTGCATCACATTCTTAAAAAACTTTTCCATCTTCAAGTCAATGTGAGGACAGTTTTTAAAGTAATCCTATAAATTCGGATGCAAGTGTTTTTGTGCGATGCATTTCTCACATAGTGACGCTTGTAGTGAAATATGTCCGACATTAGCCGCCACGAAAAACGCACCCGTTTGTAATCAATTCGATGAAAGCTTATCCATTTGTACGTCTGCCAAACAGATTATGTTTTCACCCCGTGTTTGTTTGCGAGTCAGCAGAACATTATGGATTTTCTTAAAACGTGGTGGACAGACGGGCCTCGGACCGAGGACAAATTGATTAGATATTGCTGTCAAATCGGATTAGATATTTCCGCCATTAAACATTTATTGTTTGAAGCCAAAGCTCTTAAAACCAGCCGAGACAGAGAGGTGATTTACAGTCACTTTCATGCATCTAGTATGAGAGTGACCACCTGACTTCATGGGTAACACTCTAACGAAGGCTCTTTTCAGCTACATGAAAAAATACTTTCAATTTTATGGCAAGCGTGGATTTTTAAAAATGTGCCTTTCAGCATTCTGTCGTCTATCTCCTAATCAGCCGTGTGTCCAAAAAAGCACTGCACTTTCTGGTTTAATTAACCTCACTGATCAAAAGAGCTTATCAAATTCATTTTTCCTCTCATATTGTGGGAGAAAGAGAGAGAATTGGCGAGGTTTGCGCCCTTCACAGTGTTCCTAGCTTTTTCCCCACATTTTTTTTGGGCATTCGGCAACAATAGTTTTCCTTTCAAGTCATGGATTATTCATGTTTCTGTTTGTGTTACATTTCAAAGAGTTGTTTAATGAATTCCTCTTCCGTGTCTTACCAGACAAGCCAATGAGGGTGTGTGGAAGAAGCAGGAGGACTTCTCTAGTCCTTCATCAAAGCACAACGATGACTTGCGAAAGTTTTCGGACTTCGACATCTCCACCAGCCCGCAGCTCACGATGAATGACTTTGGGGGAGGCAACAGCCTGTCCAACTGGAGCCCCCACGCCAGCCTCAGCCGAGGCCACGGGACCCTGGCCGGGACTCACAAGGACAATCACCCTCCTGTTCCCCACAAGGGCAAAGCCCTGGAGGAGCTGGAGCGCCGGGCTTTAGCTGACAAAGCTTTATCCGTGGAGGTCCGACTGGTAGGGCTCATTTCTTCTGTTTTCCACCTTAGTCTGCATTGAAAGAAAATCCTATCGCGACACCACATTGTCCGTGTGTTAAATGAAACCAGTCTCTGCACTCCACAGGCTGCAGAGCGGGACTGGGAGGAGAAGCGAGCCACTCTCACCCAGTACAGCGCCCAGGACATCAACCGGTTGCTGGAGGAGACCCAGGCCGAGTTATTGAAAGCGATTCCAGACCTGGACTTCGCTGCCAAGCAGATTAAGCCCTCCTCCAACACACCGTCCTGCCAGATCCTCCAGAGTGGGGTCCCGGAGCACCGCATCAGCAAGCCCCAGCACAAGCTGTCCGGGAAAGAGGGAGGATCCAGGCGGGGCTCCGGTGAGATGGAGAGCTCTTTTTATAGTGAATCCAACTCCAGTTTTACGAGCCCTGCAGGTCATCAGATGTCGTGTTCCCTGAACTAAAACATTTAACCATTTTAAGGAAGTTGGTTTGTTCTGTAAATTCAATCAGACACTCAACATTCAACCACATACATTATATAATGCCTTCAAATGCCTCCCAGCTGGTTCTAAAGATGCCCGAAATACTTGTTTTTCTCCAGATGAGCTGACGGTGCCACGATATCGCACAGAGAAGCCCTCCAAGTCTCCTCCTCCTCCACCACCTCGACGCAGTTTCCCGTCTTCTCCGAGCCTCACCAGTCGCAGCGGGGAGCCCCTCATTCCTGGAAAAAGTATAAAAGTAAGACGGAGAAAATTGAAAAGCACACAGTTGTAAAATCGATGTGCATCACATGAAGAAAGGATTGTGCAAAAAGAAATGTTCTCCCTTAGGTGTAAATGTTAGATAAGTTCGCCCATAAAGGTTGTTCGTGCTAAGCTATTGTTTTAAGGAAAAGTCTTGTCCTTGTCTATAAAAAGTTGAAGCTGCAGGCTCGGGACTCTGGCTTCAGATATGTTCAAAGCCTTTTTTTTTTTTTTTTATTTGCCATTGCAGAAGTCTGAATCCGAGGAGAACGAAAGCCAGAAGCTGCATGTAAAACTGAGGAGGGCCGTGTCTGAAAACCCCCGTCCTGCGTCTACACCCCCCACACTCGCCTGTGGGGACAGGGAGGAAGGAGAGGAGGAGAAAATTGCTGCCGAATTAGAGGTAAACTATAAACACGGGTTGCGTATTTTCTCAATTATAACCTCGATAGGTTGTTGTTCAATGACTCGGAAAACTGCGCTCTTTTTTTTTATTCATTTACTTTACGTCCACAATCTGCCAAACGGATTTTTAGTGCTCGCGCGTTCTCACGAGCAGACATGCTTCACCATCATTTACCACATGTTCAAGCAGCAGGTGCCATATGTCCTCCCGGCCCCCCGGCACCGAGAGAGCCCAAAGATCACACACTGCTCAGTCACACACATCATCACCCAGGGCTCACAGATCACAGACAGACAGATGGACCCTGATGGCAGCTTGGACTGTGTTTGAGATGGCCTGCCTGGAGTTTGATGGAGCACAGAGTCAACAAAGGCAGATTTTGGTTATTCAATGGCTGTTTGTGTTTGTGTACTACAGTTTATTACCGCTCTCAAACCTCCCTCTTCCCTCCCCAGCTGTTTGAGAGAGCCCCACTCAGACTTCCCCTTCCTCTCCCCCTCCCTCTGCCCGTTAGCCCTCGCAGCAGGACACGTGTTCCCCCCTGCAGACCGGACCTGTGGCCCTCTGAGGCCCCGGGCACTGAGGTATACCACTCTGGCTGACCCTGAGTGCCGTGCATTGCTGCCCTCTGTAAACCCTTTTCCCTTTTCACCCCTCCGCCACACACAGAAACCACCGGGCCACGGCTCGGCCTCAAGCCACATGCACTCCTCTCATCTCTTCAAAGTAAAATAAACACAACGTCGCTCCTCGGCGGATACTATTGATCTCAATGTGTACGCATGCTGTGTTTAAGGTACTTTTGGAACGCACCAACGCAAACATCTTATTTCCACTCAAGTGTGCAGTTTTGTAATTGCATTAAGTGTCTCAAACTGGTGTGGAGAGACTGAATAACCGTGTGTAACCGACCACCGCTGAATATAATTATTTGCAAGTGTGATTCTTTGCACACACACACAACTTGAAGTTAAGTAGCATTAATCATTTTGGGTCATTTAGAGCCATTAAAACATTAAAAAAACGACTGATATACATTCATCAGCATGTCACTGGCTGATAAAGCGGCAGGCGGCAGAGCGATGTTCCTCGCCCCCTGAGGACTTAAACATTATTACACATGACTTGATCTTCCCTAACACCTGAGGAAAGTATCTTAAATGTGCCAGGTGCTTAACTAAGAGTTTTTTATTTATTTTTTTGCTGGCAATGTAGCTGCTTATGTTGCTGAGACTCAACCATAAAGCATTTTGTGCTGTAAACCCAAACAATGAGAAAAAAAGGTTAAGCTAAAACAGTCATCGTGGCTAGAACACCTGGGTGGTGATTTTTCCGTGATTTAGCATCTTTTTTATAGTTGAACATCTTTCTATATTTTCTTTCATGTGGAAGTAAGGAATATTGATTAATCCAGGTTTTACTTTGCACACAATAAAGATCCACAGTGTTTATTAAGTGCACTTTGGGCACAAACTGTATGCACATTGAGTTCGTGAGGGACTGTCTGTGTTGGGTGTGAGGGTTTCTTCTGCAGTTTTTTGTGTGAGAGTATGTGTGACCAGCAGTGAAAACCTAGACTTATTATAAACGTTGCCTTTTTTCCTTTTGAACGATGTCTTCATCTTTTTGCGCTGTGTTTGCTATTATCGCCAAGTCACATCGCGTGCATGTGCAAACACACTTGGAAAGCGTTTCTGATTCAGATTCACAGGCAGCTCGTCAGAAGCAACAGTCAGGACACGTGTGTTCACAAGTTATCGAGACTAACATGACATACAAGTTGCTCTTCTATGTTTTGTCTGCAGAGTTTGCGGTGATCTCGCGCAGCACGCCGTTGCACCACAGCTAAGTCCAGCTCAGTGTGTTTAAATTTAAACCTCAAGTGCTTTCCTCGTTTGTAGGGAAGCCGCTTGTCTCCTGTCCCCAACATCGTGTTGACAGAGTGTTTGCCAGCTTCGCCCACTGCCTCAGAGGATCCTGTCAGAGACGCAGCAAATGACCCCGTAGAAGAGAGTCCATCCCGAGATTGGACTGCTCATCACACCGTCTACCAGACTAGAGCCTCTCAAGGAAGGGAATCCTCTGGAAGCCCTCCTCAGCGAGAGCAGCGCTGTTTTGAGGAGGAAGTGGAGTTAAAACAGGAAGTTGCCCTGCTCCTGACAGAGCTGGAGGTCAGGGTGGTGTCTCCCGTTGAGGCCCAGGAGCTCAGCAGGACTTTAGGACAAGCTCTGCAGACCCTGATCATCTCTCCGCACACTAATGAAGTCCCTGAGGTCCAGCTGAGTGGCCGGCCTCTGTTATTTCTCCTAAGAGAGGGGAAAACAGCCAGGGATGCCTACAGGCGGCTGCATTCCCTTTTGGAGTCTTCCAAGCCGGTTCCCAAACCCAGAATGAAATCCCCTCTCCACTCGGGTGGGCGGAGCTCCGTGGTGGAGGCTCTGAGGAGAGGGATCGAGACGGGGGACAGAGTGCTGACGCTTCATCACAGCGCCGGAATTAGGATTCCTGAGGCGCGGCAGAAATCAGTCAACCTGAAGTTCAGCGGGTCAGATCTCTCTGCGGACCGGAGAGGTCCGTCCGACCCGAGCGAGAGGAAAACGAGAGACGATATCCGATGCAGCGCCTACAGGCGCATGGACAGCCTGGAGGAAACCATTCGTGAGCTGGAGAACACCCTGATAGAGATCGGCGGCCATCCGACTGCAGAGCAGCTCTACACCGAGACAGCCGCGAGAAGCGGTCCCGTACGGGAGACGGGCGGCCCGACCTCGGAGACCAAGAAGCCACCGGTCCCGCCCAAGCCGTCCTCCTACAGCCCGGCATCCATCCAGGTTCACTGCTTTCACCCGCTGTGCAGATTCCTGCTCTGCTCTGCTTTCTGTCTTCGACCGCTTCTCTCTGGGTGTCTTTCGGAAACTTCACTTTCCATCTTCTGATGTCTGCTCCCTGACAAAATCGGCATTTAATTGTTTCTTTAAATCAACAAAAAAAAAGATGTAATAGGGGACAGACAACAGACTTCCTCTCTACTTCTGCGATTAGTGCTGGAGATGCTTTCCTGCTGAGCCCGGGGATGTTTGTTGTTTATCGGTGTGCCCTGGCATCTGTTTTCTGTCTCTAAATAATCAAGCCACCAGACGAAGAAAGACGAATGCATAGATCATACAAATATCTTAATTTACTCTCTTTTGTTCTCCTCTCTCTCTCTCTCTCTACATGTTCGCTCGATCTTCTCGTCTTTGTTCTGTCTTGTTTTCAAGTCTCAGAAATAGTTTTTAACATAATAATGATGTGTCAGCTTAAAGGTGTATTTTATGTATCACGTCTCATTATACACACCAAAGGTTACGCAGTGAATGTGTGCTTCCAGAACACAGAGAGAAATACAATTTGGGCAATTTCTTTCAGGTAGAAAATACGGCGAACAAAAAAAAAACTTCATTATCAATCTTACGACCCAGGAACCTGCATGAAGACAGACTTCTGTTACACCCGGAGCCAAATATCACTTCTAATGCATTTCTCGTTTATATATCTAATGACCACGTGTTGAACTCTTGCCAGTCGCCTTTTCTCCTAACTCACCTCCAGTTGAGCGTAACACAACAAAGGATGAGCGATAATCAAAAGACTCGAGGCGCCTTGACAGCTCGCGTAGTATTCCCCGTCGCGGTGAACGCCTCCCACTCCGGGGCAGGGATGCGATAATTGACAGTCGCACTGTCACGCCGAGTTTCAAGCCCGTCTGATGTGCAGACCGGGGGGAGCGTTCCCGTCGGCGTGGCGGAGGATTACAGTGTCTTCACACGTTGTTTCGTCACTCCGACTTCAACCGCCTTCAACGTTTCAACACTCCTCCTCACTTCTCGTCCGACGTTTGCTCACCAAATTCCCGCTGACAGGCGATCTCCCTTTCAAGCCCCATTACAGTGTTTAATCAGCGCGTTAAATAAAGCATTTGGAAGATACTGTATATTTTATGTCTGCGTTTTTAAAATTAAAGAGGAGGGGAAAAAAAAGGCTCAGAAGGCTTTTTTCTTTGTCTTTAATTACGGTAGCGGAGAAACATTTGGCTATTTGGCGCTACTGCGGTTCATCATTTATTAGTTTTTCTTCCAGCTAATGTCTCTGTGTGTGCAGAGGAGGCACAGTGGGATGGAAATTCAGCTGAGCGTGTGTTTGTTTTTGTGCGTAACTCAGCAGGAGAGATCATTTAGCGCGCCGCCTCGTGGCTCCTGCGGCGAGGCCGCGCTACGCAACGTCAGTTTCGATGCTGCGTTTCTATATTCTCGCCTTTTGTCGTTTTCTACTGATGGATGGTGAAACTCCGTGGAAGCGGATTGTTTCCGTTGCATCAGCGACACGCGCTCTGATCTTGAAACCCCTCGTTGGTCACAGGGGGACAGACAACGCTCGCTGGGAATCGAAACGCCGCGCGGCGCTGACGTGTGTCTGATGTGTGCGTGTGATGCGTAAAACTAAAAGGCAACGAAGAGGAGTGAAGTGAAAATGCACGAACATGTACCGCGCGTCCGAGGTCTGATTCACGCGTCTCTCCTCTGCTTTCAGGGAGGGAACAGTTCGGGCCTGGGTAAGGTCCTCCACTCCTCAGCCGCCTCCAAACTGAAGCACCTGCAGCAGAACAGCACAGACAAGACTAAAAGCGGCAGAAGAGAGGACTTCATGAAGATCCAGGGCCAGCAGCAGGTATTTTCTTTATATGTAGCAGCGTCAGGGCCAAAGCACGCTTGATCTGGCAGCGCCTCGGCTGACTGGCAGTATTTTTCCAGACACGCTGGGTATTGGTCCCCTTTTTGAGGCCGCAACCGTTTTTCAGGCATTTTTTTAAAAGAAGGCAGTGAAGAGGATGATCATTATAAAAAAATGGCGTTTTACTTTGCCCTCTATATGAAACTGGGGCAGAGAGCGGCGGTGATAAATCAAGAAAGATGGGAGGGAGATTTTAATGTAGTTTTTTCTTTCTTTTTACATTTACTAGCAAATTTAGTGGCCTTGTTCTCGATATAGAAACACGTGTTGTTGTAGAGGGGGGTGGCACCTTCGCACACCTTCAGCAGGAATGTCTGCAAGCTGACAAGAGTCTCCTGAGTCTCACACCAGATCAAGCGGACATTGGCCTTCTCCCTCACGCTTCACCTCCACTCAGTCCTCTCCTCCTCCCGCCTCCCCGCACGCTCCACTACGAGCGAACGTTTCACATAATGTGTCATATTTAAGATGCTTTATTTCTTTTTTTTTTGCCATTCTCGTGACCGCAATGTCTCAGAAACCCAATTGACTATAACCTAGGAACTCATCTAATTATGACAATTTCCCACAAATGTCTCACAGGATAAAAGGATGAAGGGACAGTTTGCACAGACATGGGTGTAAACTGCAACATGGCTGAAGACGTTAAAACCACAAGATTATTATGGCCGCGATTTAATTACATTTAAAAACCAGTTTAGCTAATGACTGTACATTCTTTGATGGCAAAAGTCACATTGTTGTGACTTGAGTCTCATTATCAGAGTTTCTGGAAATAGATCAAAGAGTCTTCTGCAGGATTTCTGTCCCACAGAGAGATGGCGCGTGTCACACAGGTGACAGTGGTGGAGGATACACGCTTCAATTACCTAAACTGTGTTTCCATGTCTGGAAATCTTAAACCATCTCTAATTATAGCATCTCGACCAATTAAAAAAGCTGTAGAACATCTTTACTTAATATTGTGTATCATCATGATAGACCTGTTTAAGTCTTTGATTCTGTTCTGGAGTCTGGAGCCTCTTATGTATAATTCTATCGGGCATTAAAAATGATAAATGACTGAAGTTCAAGATCAGAAAAACTTTAAAACTCCCCGCTGAAGCCTCTTTCTATACATACGTTGTTATACATTTGCCTGATAGCTGGCTCAACAATTCTTTTTTTTTTTTATTAGTTTTAATTTGCCAGCATTTCGGTGCGATAAAATAAGGTAAAGGACTGGACATAAAGACGCTTGATGGCCCTCCGGAGGCGAGGAAATTGAACTGTTGAAGCATGTCAGTCCAGTATCGCCGAGAGAAGATTTCGGTGCCACGCCTGTGCACCGTGGGGGGAAAAGCTTAATGTCAGTGTAATTTGAAAAATAACAGGAGCGGTGGAGTGAACCTAAACCTTCATACCCCGCTGAATTTGACGGAGCATTCAGACTCAAATTCAGTCCTGGAGATTGCAGAGAAATGAATGCGTTGGGCGCAGAGGGAGAGATGGGAGAGATGGGGACGTAATGAAGCTTTGGTTGCCTCAGACTGAGAGAAGATTGGGAGGAATCTCTGCAGTGCCATGTAATAATCGCCCCTTGAGTCTCTGGCAATCACTGATTATTCAATATGAAGAGGACGGCGCTCTCTTTTCCCCACCATTAAGTCGTTCATGTTTCCTCTTCTTTATGTCTCCTTCCGTCTTCCATCTTCCTTACTCTGCAACGCCGCCCCGGTTCTCCTTTTCTCCTTTTCTCAGTGTCTCTCATTCCCCGTGATTTGAAAGTAGAGTGGTATTCCTATACACAAAATGAGTCCCTATTTCATAATGACATGTATGTGTGAAAGCGCTGTACTCAAAGGGACAGCGGGCACTCCAAGCTAATTGTCGGCGTGGGAAGTCGGTACCGAGCCGTTTAATAACGGAAAGAAACAAAGAAGCAGCTGACAACGAGAGAGTAAACAGTCAGCTGTGGACGCGCGCACGATAAACAATAACTGCATTGTGTGGCATTTTGAAGTACGAGGCGCAGCGAGGATGTAAGAGGTCGAGTAGTCCGTTGCTAGTGTAACTGTATGTGTAGGAGGTTTGGAGAGGTTTTGATTTACAACAACAAGAACAGACCGGTCGGTAGGAAAGCTCTCAGTTTACAAACCAGTGTGGACTAACTGGTCTTCCACTGCGCAAACTGAACTTGTTTGGAGCCCCAAAGCGTGTCAATATTAAATAAATGACTATAAAATAAATAATGATGTAATAATAATAATAATAATGCATTTGATTTATATCGCGCTTTTCATAACTCAGACACTTTACAAACGTTTTTAAAATTATTATAAAAGCCATACAATAAAAACAAATACATACAAATTAAACACAATAAAATACATTGTGTGAAAAATAACACTTTTATATATAAATATATGCAGGGTTCTTACGGTCATGGAAAACCTGGAAAAGTCATGAAATTTTAAAATGGTTATTTACTTTTATGGTTACTTGACAAAAAAAAAATCCCCAAAGTTTTGGAAAAGTCATGTTACTGTGTTATATTCATGTGTTCATGTTGTTCATTTACGCCGAGTTTGACGTAATTAATATGCTTTTAAAAGAAAGACGCTCAAAATATAAGCAGGCATACAGGCGTCTATATAAATGTTTATTCTTTTAATCAAACTATTGTCTCTCATTCATTTGTGTCATTTAAGGTTTACTTTGGAATTCTCATTGTTAGTTTAAATACTACATTTTCTCACTTTTTCATGTTTACACCGAGATTTCACAAAATGTTTGGTCATGGAAATTTGGTTTAAACTCAGTCATGGAAATCCAGTGGTCAAAATGTGTATGAACCCTGTATATATATATATATATATATATATATATATATATATATATATATTAAAGGTTGTGTAATGAAGAAGTGATTAAAACTGTACTCATTATTTTTGAAATAATAACACTTAGCTGGAGCATCAACAAGTTCAAAGTAATTCATAAACCTTATTGTCTGAAAGGTGAGAGAAAAGTGAGAGGATGACATCATAAAAAGCGACATTGTCAAATCATTTATATTCGATAAAAGCGGACGGTGCATGTAAGGTCATCTTGAAATGAAAATGTCTTGTGAAATAGAAATGATGATAGAATAAAATTTTGATATTATAAAAATGAACGATGAAACGACATCACGTAATAACGAGTTGAGTTTAAACTTACATCTTGAATTATGCAACAAATTCTCGTTTTATTTATATATTTCACATATCACATTTCAATGAATATTTTAAAATATCTTTATTAATGTATTATTGAACGCTTTGGGGTTCAATCAACTTGAAGTGTGAACTCTGTTCAGCGTGCCGTGCCGTGTACTGTAGCACGAGAGATATTTTAGCACCTCTTTTTTTTTTAAAACCTTAATGAAGCGCGAAGTCGAGCGTCGTGCTTTCGGTTCCCACAAGCTGTCGCTTTGGAAGTCGCTGCTGTCTTTAAAGTCGAACCAAGAAAACAACACAAACCCTGAAAATGTAGCTTACAGATAGAAAGCAGCTCCTTCGTCATTTAAGAAGCAGCATAATGAAACGGCTGAGCGCGGACCCCGCTGGAAGAACTGATTATCCGCCGCTCATCTCTTCAAGTGATGGAGCCGGCGGCCTCATTTGCATCCGGCTCTCAACGGCTAATTAAGAACTTTTGCCGACGCCGTGTTCGCTTCACCTGGCGTGTGTTTTTTTTTTTTTTTTAACCCGTCGCTCGTGATCTTTTTGAAGAGAAATCCTCTAATTATGGCAGCGAAAGTAAACTAAAACATCAGCATTCTTCATTCTTTTTCACAACTCTAAAAGCACAGCCGGTTATTTTTTTCGCAGAATAAATTTGTGCCGAATGTGTCAAAGTGTGCCACAGTCACCGTCGTCTGTCTTTTCTAGGATCCGCATGTTTATTATGCCTTTATTATTGAGCTGTAACCTAGAAACCAGCCACCTCATTTCTCCCCTAAACTCACACACACTTTTGACTGAATCTGTTCTGACGATCAGACGTGGGTGACCTCTCTGCTCGGTCCACACATGAAGGTAAAGGTGTCTCTTCTCTTCAACCCTTTCCTGGACACAATTCCCTCAATGTGACCCCAAACTTTTACCCCACTTTGTTCCCATTGGTGTTTTCTCTTCTGTTTCCTCTGGTCACATGATCACTGACACTTCTAGAGCATTTTGAACTCTCTCTCTCTCACTCTGTGGTGCTTAATCCCAGCCAATGGAACTACATATATACACATACCTTCAGCATCAGTGGCATGAGCAACACAATGACGGTGACATCAAAGGCAGCTGGTGCACATTAACATGTCATGAAAGCCAGCTGGAGGAACAGTTAAACATTTTAAGACATTGCTGTGTACCATCTGCAATCAGCTCAAACAAGATGCACTGGCACCATGTTTTGGGGGTTAATGTGTGTCCTGCGTTTAACAATGCCAATTTCAATTTCAAGTGAATGACCATTGTGCCATTCGGTTTATGGTAATTAGGGATAGCAGCTTTAGCTTTAGCACCATCACATTTCAGGGGTTAAGCCCTTCAAATAGTGTCTTAGTTTGCTTTATCATTGTAGGAAAAAAAAAGGGCTCGTTTTGGTGTATTAAAGTGGGGTTGTATGAGGTACTTATTCATAGTCAGTGTATTATTTACAGTGGATGGTGGACGGAGGCAGCAGCAACACGTATTTTAGTCTCCTAACACAAAATCTATCTGATTTTACTTGTACGCGATATTTAGAATATTTCCACCGCTTTACCTTGCTGTCAGACAGACGTTACCTCGGCTCTTTTCAAAGCCACTAAAACTCCATTGACAGAAACATAAATGATACCTCGCAGAACACGGAGGTTGCTGCCCTCGGTCGGTTCGCCAGTTTGTGTTAATTTGGTGAATCCTAAATCGAACACTTTAAAACCCCGAAGCTCCACAACTACAGGAACAAACCATCCGATCGGGGCAGCGCTGCACCTGCGTGGTAAAATGATGTGTTTTTTTCAATGGCGACTAAAAGCTTTGAAGAGAGCATAGATAACGGCTATCTGACGGCAAGGTGAAGCGATGGAAATATTCTAAATATAGCGCGCTCTAGATTTTTGGCTAAAATACGTGTTGCTGCTGCCCGCGTCCACAGCATTGCATCACTTTGCTCCTGTCTGCTTCTCCACGCTGGGGGACGTGACAACCGCCATCTACTGTAAATAATACGCTGACTATGGACAAGTACCTCATTTAACCCCACTTCAAAACATCCAAACTAGCCCCTTAATGCTGAAGTCTTTCGTTAGTGTATTTCTGATGATGACATCTGTGTGTGTTAAAGGAACAGAGCCTCTCTGGCGGCGCTCGAGCTTTACTCAGATAAGCATTACATCAATCCAGGCATGAGGATCCTTCAAATCAATGTGCTGGATAAGAACAGGCAGTTCAAAGCCACAATTTCACCCCGTTTGCTTTGGCACAGATCAAGGAGGTTCACGACGATGTGAATCACTTTCACGCCACCAAAAAAAAAAAACTCTTATTACTTCTGGCGGTGAAACGGGCTCGTTAAAGGCGCCGGGCATGAGGTCGGGGTCTGTGAATACCCATCCTTTGGGAGGATGACGTTTTGGCAGGCAGCGCCGGTGTGCGTGAGATGAAGGCCGGGCCACTCTGCTGCACTCACAGACCAGAAATAAATGTGTCGGGCCAGGCTTGAGAGGAGTTCCTGGAGCAGAAGGAACAGCCCCCCGCTCTCCGGGGGACGGTTGGCAGCACAGGCTCTGGAACCGCAACAGAGCAGGTGAAAGCCTCCCAGCAGCGCCCGTCTAGACGAGCACACCTGCTCTCCTTTCATACAGAACTAAACCCCGTAATCCCTCAACCGACGCCTTTTCAAAACTCTCCCGTTGCTTCTCGTGAAAAAGCGTAAATAAAACGTGCCTAAAGTTGTAAAATACTTAACGAAAAAAGGGCTCTTATCTCAACTCCGCCATCGCTCTGGAGTATTTTTGCTTCATCTGACCCCTGCAGATAAAACCTGTTTCTGTTAGACTGCTAAAGAGACACAAATACATGCTGTTTCATGTTGGAACAGTGCCATCTACTGACTCGTTCCAGCATTACATGAAGGGTGTGACGCTGCCTGTCCGTCAGAGTATTTTGCATTTGAATTTAATGATTCAAGTCATTAAAAGGTGTCAAAATAAAGGCGGTCAACACACACATGGTCACGTGACAGTGTGTGTTTATCAGTGCTTTGGTCGTCATGTGTAGATGGCAGCCGGTCTCGTTACATCTCACACATGCTGATATCAACCTGAATAACGATCTCCTGTGTTTGTCTCTTGTTCTCACCTTTCCCTCACCTCCCCCCCCCCTCCCTTACCCATCCTCCTGCGGTCGACCTCACCCCGTTGTGAACCCCGTTCCCGCCCGCCTACCGTGACCCTGCAGCAGTGAAGCGACCTGTCCGTGTCCGGCCTCTTTAGCGTCGTCCCCTCTCCTCCCGTTCACCTTGAGAGAGCTTCACACATCCATCCGTTTTTTACTCCTCATCAGCTTCTTTCACGTCTCCAGTGTTTACTCCGACGTCTGCACTTGAACCCCGGCCTGTGTGCGTTTTGTGGGTGTGTGCCGTCCGTGTGTGCAAGCAAGCATGCATGCACGGGCATGTTTGACTGTAATGGTAAGGGAAGGTGCTGCGGGGAGGGGGGTGGACGGTGCCCAGACAATTTTAAGACTTACATTTTTCATGATTTTCCCCCTTCGATCCTTGAAAACCTCCACCCCCTCCCTTCTCCTCCCCCTCTTCTGTGTCCCCCGCTCTACCTGAAGGCCTTGGGGACCAACAGCACCAGTGGCAGTATTGATCCGTACCTCTCTGGTATCAAAGCGGGACTTCTCTCAGGCCGAGTGCCGTCTCCTGCAGCGGCGTTTGCCCCCGGCCTGAGGAAGTACCCCCAGGACGGAGCGAAGACCTCCCTGACGCCCTCCTCCAGCCAAGCCAAGGCCCTGCTGGTGAGCCTGTCCGCCTCCGGCCTGAGCGCCGAGGCCCTGCTCCTCTCCTCCACCCTCCGCCACCGCCGCCTTCTCCGAGAGCAGCGAGCCGCCTCCCTGCCCCTGCCCAGCAGCCGGTCCTCCCCCACTACCCCCACCGCTTCCTCCCCGTCCCCGCCCTCTTCCTCTTCACCCACCACCCCGACTCCTTCCCTGTCTCCCTCCTCTCCCACCCCTCTCCCCTGCGGCACCCAAACCCAGCGGTTGTAGCTCCAGCCTCGACACCAAGGAGGGCGGCGGCGTGAATACGGACCTCGCCTCTGGCAATGAAGAGGAGGAGGAGGAGGAAGAGGACATGGGAGAATTCAAACACCATCACATCATGAACCATAAAGAGAAAACAACTACATTATGGGAACTATTTTTTTCAGGATTTTTTTTTCTTCTTTCTCCTCTCTCTACTTTTGGCCTCACTCCAGTGTGTTTTCATATTCTCACGACGAGAACTACCGCACTGTAAACGGAGTCACACCTTTCCTACTCTGGTCTGATCTGGGCCTCCCCCTCCCCACCGGCTGCAAGCTGAGGTGGTCTGGATGGATTTACCGGCAGTAGCAGTCTCATAGAGACCCTCGCTCACTCAAAAGGGGTTCTTAGTGGAGTAGACGTCATTTCTAGACTGTGACATTTATCAGAAAAAAATAGAGCTGCAATAATCACCAAGTGAGTCCAGTAGTTGTGTGTGTTCAAGGATAATATTGCTCTCACTTACCTGCATCTTGCAGAATGTGCTCAGAAGAAAAAACTTTAAAAAAATCTAAAGTAGATCACGGTGATGATTGTGGTTTCACACTGTTTTGTGTTAAAAGGCCAGTTGTGGCTTTTTTTCTGGCATCACCTGTGTTACTCTGAACTGGTGCTATATTTTCCCCCTCTTGTTTGTACACACTTGTGTAACGAGTTTACATGATTGTCCTCGCTCCCCCGAAACTTTAACCTGCGCTTTGTTCAACGTGTACATTCCACTGTCTGACTTTGAGTTTCCCGCCACGCTGTTTTGAATCTTTATACGCATCCCGACTGAACGACATCCTCGCGTCTGAAGATGAGGAACAATTATCGGAAAATGTTTCAACTTTAAAAAGTGTATTCACTAAAAAAGCACATCGTAGGGAGCGGAGTTAGAACGGCACATTTCTATTTATAATAGAACCAGGAGGTAAAGGTACACAAACGGGAGGGAAGAACGCGAGCGGTGAATTGTATAGACGTGTTTCTCTATGTGTGTATTAACTACTTAATGATGACAATCAGGATGTTTCCGCAGTAGCGTCCAACAGGTTGCTCTGGCGTTTTAGCACCTGACATCACAAACCTTCTCCAAAGACTCGAGCACACACACACACACACACACACACACACACACACACACGCACACACAGAGTGATGAATAACACACACATTCTGCACAAGCCAAGCTGTTTGCAGAAGCACAGACTCGACTAGTGTGATTTTTAAGTCACATCTGTTGCACCGCTGATAGTAACAGACACATCAAGTGGCTTCTTTTGAGGCACCCAAGGTTATTCTGACGGGAAGCAGCTTCCAAAGTATTTAACAATTTGTAGGTCTTACTGTAAAACATAACACCTTCTTTTGAACAAGAACAAATATATATATATACATCTTTCACTGCAGTGAAGTGATCGCACTTCAACGTCTGTGTCACTGTTTCGACCCCTTTTTCGCGTCGTTTGAAAGATGAAGAAAATCGGCACATATTCGACTCTTGAAGCGCCCGAGATGAGAATACAGAAATGTAAAAAAAGTAAGCACAGTTTCCTCCCAAACACTTGACCCTTTCATGTAATCCTTGTGAATCTGCCTAAATATGATGAGCACAAAGCTACAAATGTTCCTTGAAGGAAGAAAACACCCCTGCATATTCAAAATGCTGTCCGTTAGATTCCCAATATTGCTGTTTTATTACCTGCATGTTGAAACATTAATGAATGTGAGGCCTTTGGTGTGCACCAATGAGGGGAGTTGTCACTATTTATAGCGCATCAAAGGCCTGTCAGTGATTCCCTAAGTGTAAACCCGGCACAAGGAACCATTTTGAAGCTCCCTGTCCTGTGTTATTGCCTTAAGGCTGCCCACTGGGGAGGTGATGAGGGTGAACCGACAGTCATAGACGAAGTGATTTCTTTTTTTTTTCTCCCGAGAATGACTGTGTGAAATCGATTCTTTGTGGCATTGAGATTAAAACATGTGCAAAAAGGGGATTGTGTCAAAGAGGAGGCAGCTCGAGGAAAGGGGATTAGTTTGGGGACATGTGTTTGAAGGCGCCTTTTAATAAGGCCGGCTTTGACTCGCCCCGTCCCCATCGAGAGCTCGCGATATAAATGGGCCAAAGAGATGAGAGGAAGGGTCTGACAGCCCGAGAGCCGTTAAGCGGCTGCTCTTTCCCCGCCCTCTCACTTTGCTTTGTCTTTGGTGTGAGATAAGAACACTCAGTTGAGGTTTATCCTCAGACAAAGTGTGATAGGACGATGAACAGTAACAGTGTGCAATATGTAATTAGCACTATCGCACATATCTTTTGCAAACGCAGTGCTCTCTGCCTGTTTGTCTGCAAGGACCTGTAACCATGTTTTTTTCTCCAGTGCCTCAAAGACGTTTGTTCTTCCCCCCCCCCCCCCAGTTGATCTCTGTGTTCCAGTATTAGATCAGCAGCAGTGACAGAAGAACACTTTTACCCAAAGAAGAGGCTGTCCGCGAATTGGCTCGTTCCGAATTTTTTCCCCCGCATACTTGAAGCGTCAGTGTGTGTCAGGGTGCAGCGGTGGCGTTTGACTAAACACTCCCCGAGCGCCAACGATGTGCAAAACTGCGAGCTCGCAGCACAGCGATTTTAATTTTTTTTTTTATTAAAGCCTCGACCCGGGTGCTCTGCAGCGCCGTCAGGCAGGTTCAAGCCCCGGGTTTCATATTGAGTGAAGTCAAATGAAAGAAATTCACTTACTCATGCTGTTTCACACTCAAATCCATAAAACTCTTGAGTTAAATTTGCTGCATTTGCGTCTGGAGAGCGTTGGGGAGGAAGTATTCACGCTTGGCTGCTTTCCCAGAGTAAAGCGTGGGGACGAAACCTGCCAGAATTGCGTGACCGTGCTCTCTGGAATGATTTTTTTATTTTTTTTTCCAAGACGAGTGTCAGTGGGCTGTGATTTCAACGTGGCCGGAGGCCTCCGAGGGCACGCGGCACACACTCACAGCGGATGAAGCCCCCGGCAATCAGAAAAACTCATGCAAACTTGAAACGAAACATAGAAGAAATATACATATATAAATATATCTAAGTGAGATGTTTGTGTATGATATTATACTTGTGAAGAAAAGTGTGACATATATAGGCCTAGATTAAATGATATACTGTAAAATGTCATCATCTCTTCAGTTTTATATATTAGTGACCATTTTGTACAGACTTTTCTTTTTTAATTCATTGAGAGAGATATTGCATTTCACACTGAGATTATTTATTCATACGCAGAACATTTTTATATTTGTTTAAAAATATCTGTATAGATAACACTTAGCCTCTGTAATATACGCTGAAGTTCATTTTTAAATTCGAGGGTTTTCTTTACGAACGCTGAGTTAGATTTTATGTACGTTTGGACTTTTTTGAAAAGCTCGTCCCTGAAATGCTCGTCCGGCTCGTCTGCACCTTTGCCTCCTTACGCGAAGGGCCACTATTGAGGTGTGAGCGGCTGGACCTGTGCCTGTGCTTAGGGGCTTATTTTGCTACTATCCTTTTGATTTCGGGGGTTGTTTTCTGTACCTGTGGTCTGTTTCTTCGGGTTCCACCCCATCCTGTGTTTGTGATTCAGCTGGTGTTCGCGCGTTGGAGACGGATATTGTGGTAAATGCTGTGAAAGGTGAGTTCAGGGCCTCGCTGCTTTGATGAGAAGTTACAACGGCTTTAATTTTCCTCCTCCTGCGTCATGTTTGCATGTGAACAAGGAGCGGTAGCAACGTGAATGTGGATGCTCAGTGCAAAAAAAACAACTAAACATTGAGAGACGACTCTTCATCGGTACAACAGGTGGGAGAACATTTGGCTGCACTGTGGCTTTAAGTAGCAGCTAAGCTAAGCTAAACCGCAGAAGTTGTAAAAAAAAACACCAAGACGGATCGAGGAGGGAATCATGTGTGCGAATTAAAAGTTCTATCTCTTCCTTTGCCATTTTTTATTTTTAAATAACGAACCTACGTTCTATAGTATGTATATGAGATTTTTACATGAATGTGTGGATGTTCAAAAATCTTGGCATCAAAAGTAGAAAAACAAAATTGACTTGTAAATAGGCCGAGTCATTCCTAGCGGAGTTCAACAAATTGTTATGTCCAAAAGAAGATGTTTTATTAATAAACTATGACGATGGGTACAAAGGTATATACAAAACAATGCATGTATAGTCTCAAGCAATCGCACGGTGCAGTCGAGAAAAAAAAAAAGAAGAAAAAAAAGTCGTCTACGTGTTTTCTCCAAAAAATGAGAAAGAGAGAGGAAGAGAAAAGCGGTTCTATGTTCGGGGGTTTTACCAACATGAAGAGTGAGATATTATTTGGGGATCTGTGACACAGGCATGTTCAGTCTTACTGTGATGTTATGTGACGATGAAGATGAGGATGACGAGGGTGGCCGAGAGGGTTTGGATGCCGCGAAGGATTCTCGAACGCTTGAACGCGCCGCAGCCAGAGACTCTTCCCACAGAGTGATACTCCCATTTGTAGAGTAGTGTGATATAAGAACAAAAATAATACAGAAAATAGATCTATAATATAATGATATATAAATTTAAAAGCCTACTGATACTGGAGATACTAATTTATCAGTGTGGATGCCATGATATTCTGTGAGAAATGTGTGTGTTTTTCCCGTGAGAAGACAGTAGGCAGTTGAACCTGCCTTCTTTTGTACATAATTTGCTGTGATTGTGTGTCCAATAAAGTGCAGCTCTCTTGTACAGTGGCGGCGTCTGATCTTGATTCGTAATGACCCGTTTATGTCGTCAGGGAGTGAGTGGTATTCTTAGCAGCAGAAACAAACCGAGCATGTTGCATCACGAGTCGGATCAAAGCTCTCATACGAATACACAGAAGGTCTATTTTGAAGTCAAGATTTTGTTTTAATTACTCAACAGGATACAACACTACAAATTCAAAGCATCCAAAGTCGTTAGGCGCCACAGGAAGACGTTGTTATGTTATAAGCAAGATTTGGAATAAAAATTGGCTGTAGCATTAAAAATAACAAACAGTTCCAACTTCAAATTCTATTTACACAACAAATTCACACTAAAATGTTGGCAAAAATACACACCGCCATGAGGCTGATTGATATACTGTATGTACAGCACATTTTAAAGCGCGTTCTTCTGGCCGTACGTCGTGGGACAGAAGCGGCTCAAGTGTCCTGGCGCTGGGCGGGCCGCCGGCCATCTGTCCGCCGGTACGGCGTGTTCCTCAGATCTGAGGCAGAGCAAAGACGGGAACATCAAGCTTGCTGCGCCCTTTGTCTAAAATATGACTTCCTCCAGGAGGCGGCGGGTTAGCGTACCTGTGATGATGTCCTCCAGAGCGCCGTCCTTCCCCTCGCGCACCTGAGGTTTCACCTGCCTCTTCTTCAGCTCTGCTATCAGGTCCAGCTGGGGCATCTTAGGCCCCTGAAGAAAATATACACACATGTGAGATCTAAAGTAGATTTATAATTAAATCCCTTTACCCCCGAAGAGTTTGAGCGTCCCAGGTGTAAGTCACAGATTTATTTTGGTTGATGGTTTATGTTGCATGAAAACGGCACATTCATACAGCAAAGGCGGAGGCTTATGCACATTTTAAGTCCCAGCATGCTTCAGTGAGACAATGTTTTTTCCCAGTTTTTTGACTGGAAATCCGTCGCAACACCTCTAAGCTTCGTTTTATTGTGATTTTCTGATTGTGATTTTGATTCTTTAGGTCATAATCTTTCCTAAAAGGTGTCTTATTAGTATGTGGGATGTTGGTAAGGGCCTAAACCATACAGTAAGTCGGCAACCGCTTCCATTTTTGGGAAATCTTGCTTAGATCATGCTGGATATTCATAGTTATGATCAAAATATGTTATAAAAGTGATTTTTTTTTTTAAATATACTTTTTTTTCACAAATAAATTCTGAAAAAAATGATATAAAATAACTAAGTTATACGACTACTTGAACACAGGGAACAAGAGGCACAGACCCCCATGGGGGTCTACGGTTAAGAATTGGTTACAAACAAAGTTAATAAATCTCTGATGTGTAATTTGTGAAGACTGAAACCTTTTAATCTCTTACCTTTTGCGACCCGGCCTTGGTCGGAGATGGTGACACCTTTTCCTCACTGCTCTCACTCTCCATTTTCTTTTTCTGCTCGAGCTGTTGCTGTGCCGCCTGCGTTCAATCAGGGAAAAGATCATTAACGTCCAATGCAGCGATTGTAATGGATGAATATCAGAAAGCCGCCGCACATCCTCACCTTGAAGGCCTTTATCAAGCGTGCAAACGTTGGGAAAAACATGGAAGGCTGCGTGGTTTTGGGGTTCTCGCCGAAATACTCCACCACCGAGCCGTACGCCTCCTGGAGGGAGTCGGACACAAGACGTGTGAAAGCCTGTAGTGAGGCGTAAGCTGTGTAAATATGATAAGAACTTCTGTCTCACCTGTGCCGTCTTGCCGTCTTTGATCAAAGTTTCCAGCTGCTCGCTGTTGGTTTTGATGAAGTCCTTCAACACCGGGCTGTCGTCCTGCACCAGGAACTCCTTTTTGGTCATTTCCATTTCCCGCTCTAAGGAGCGGATATTCTGCAGCATGCCGTCCAGTGACACTGGCAAAGAAACAAGTGAGTTTAGTACCGCTATCATTTCAAAATCACCAGCTACGTAACTGCTTGACTGTTGGTGGGAATGTACCGAGCGCTGCCTTGTCCACAAAGTGGATCTCGGTGTGGAAGTTGGCCAAGTCGGGGTATTTGTCCTCGATGATGCTGGCGATGAAGTGAAGCAGCGTCTGCGAGCGGTCCGTTGACTTTGTCTCCAGCAGCTGAAAAGTGAAGTGTTGACCAAGTTGATTTGGTTATTCCATGGCAGGTAACGTTTACTTAATTATGGGATATTGGTGAATCTATCTAAGGTTTGCTAACATTAGCTACCATTTTGCTAATGGTCATTACCAAGTGAGACTGTTATGGTTGAAAGCATTCGTGTACTGAATTGAGAAAATGTAAATTGTATTGCTTATGGATTCCACTTTAGATTGTTTTAAAGGAAGCATATGTCTCACTTTGAAGTGAAAGAGTAAAGGTAAGAACAAATGCTACTCACGAGGTCCAGACTCTGCAGCCGGAAGCCGTACGCCGCCCCCCTCTTGCTGCTGTTCATGTAGTTGCCGAAGGCGAGAACAATCTGAGGGGGAAGACATGAGACGACTTGAGCAAAAACCACACGTTTTGAAGCATCATCAGAACGCCGAAATTCTCTTTTACGTACTTCTAAGAACTTTTTCAGTTTGGTTGAAGACTTGATGGACATGGACGCCGCAATGATGGAGTTCAGTTGCTGTGGATGAAGAGAAAACAAAATATCAGTGCGTCTGTTAAAAAAGATAAAATCTCAAGTTGGAGTGCATTTGACCAACTGACCGGCTGCAGGCGCTTGACCATATCCGGGAAGTTGCCCATGAAAGTGAACGTGTTTATTCGCTGCTTCAGACGGGGAATCTTCCCAAAGCGTAAAACGAACTGATCCTCGTCCGTCAGCTCCGCCAGCGGGCGGCCGTCCTTCTCATAGTTCACCAGCAGCTTCGTCTCATAATCTGACGGTATGAAGGGCACGAGTATTTCCAGGAGGTCTATGGACAAAGACTTCTGGTCATACCTGTGCAAGAGAAAAGTCACACTAGTCAGTGCATGGGAGCGACAACAGAGAACAACGCAACAGATTTCCCATGAAGCACGTACGTCTCTATGGCGGTGCAGATGGCGGACGGGTTCATTCCCCCTTTGCGTAGAGAGATGGCCAGATTCTTCGCCTTGTTGGCGTCAATCAAGGAGATCTTGCTGGGGGCCTTCTGGACCACCTTCTTCTTGATAGTGGACAGGTCTGTTGGAGTTCCCTGGGCCCTGGTCTTAAAGTGTTCCTCAAACATATCCATGTTCAACTCCTGATGAAAACAGAATGAGAGACAGAGAGAAGTTATGTCACACTGCAGCTTTCTGACAGGATGAACTGTACGGGACAAAATGGCGTCTTCTTACCTCCAAGACTTTCTCGTCATCCAGGTCGTTGAATACGGTGCCTGTCACCTGGTTTGGTTTTAAGGCCTGCCAGTTTAACAACGGCATCCTGAACTTGGTCTGAATGGGCTTCTTGCTCTTAACCGCTGAGGAAACAAGGAGAGGAACAATCAGACGAGGAAGATCTTTACTGCTCTAACTCTGTTTGCAGTACTTTTCTTCTGTCATTACCGGATTGAGGGTTTGGTGCGCCAGGCGGGGGAGGTGGTCCAGAACCAGGTGGGGGTGGGGGTCCAGAACCAGGCGGAGGAGGTGGGGGTGGGGGTCCAGAGCCAGGTGGAGGAGGAGGAGGAGGAGGAGGTGGTGGTGGACCTCCTCCAGGAGGAGGCGGAGCAGGAGGTGGGGGCACAGCGCCGCAACCTCCTGGAGGTGGAGGTGGCGGAGGAGGTGGAGGGGCAGAGGCAAAAGCAGGAAGTGGGCCACCAGGGAGAGGAGGTGGAGGAGGAGGAGCAGGAGGGCCAGAGGCAGGAAGGCTGGCCCGTGGGGCGTCGGTGACACAGGCTCCGGGCTCGGAGGCCGAGGCCTGGACGTATTCGACCACCGTGACGGGCACCACCTGGATGTCCAGACCTCCGGAGGCACTGCGCCCCAGTCGGATCAGCCCTTTGTCCTGCAGCTCCTGGACCTTCTGCTCCAGCTCTGAAGACGTCTGAGGGGCGGAGGTGCTCAGACGCTCCCGGTCCTTCTCCCTCTCCCTGTCCAGCTCCCGCTCCCGCTCTCTATGCTGCAAGGAACCGACCTGGGAGCAGGACTCTCGAAGGCTTTCCTATGAGACACAAACACAGATATGGAAACACAGCTCATCTCCACAAAGAGCCTTTAACACACAATATAGAGTATCTTCACAATGTGTTAACATTCGGTGTAGGAGCTGTTTCACTAGTTTGATTCTATTATCACTTGTTATTTTTTGTATTTATTGTTGTTGACGCTACATGCTGACCTTTTCTGATTAACACAAAAGTAAAATCATTATAGTTTTGCAGGAATTTGGTCATAGTTTTTTACCAAATTTTTATTTATTGTCATTATGACAATTCATTCACTCCACAAAACCAAAAATGTCAACCTCATGGTGATGCTAGAGGAAAGGTCACCAAAGTCATTAGGGTTCATCCTCTTAGAACTATGAATGTCTGTAAAAAACCTCATGGCAACCTGTCAAATAATTGTTGAGGTATTTCAGTCTGGACATCCCCAAAGCCAAGGCTGCTATCAGGGCCAAAATGCAAGGTCGCTTAGACTTATTGCAGGAGTGCAAGTGCTCTCATCTTTCTTTGAGGATGATTATGTTTTACTTTCATATTAAGATTATTAAAATAAAGTGAGCTGCCACTCTTTTGACCTCATTATAACTGATTCATCTTATTAAACGCTGTAAAATGTCGTGGAGCAGCACTCACTTTGAGCAGCTCCGTCTCCTTGGTGGCCTGCATGAGCTGAGTCTCAAGTTCAGACATTCTCTCCGCCGTCTGGCTCTCAATCTCCTGAAGCCGAGCGCTCAGCTGCAACAACAGACAACATCGATTTAATTCAATCCAAGGACAATATCGCCGTCAAAGCCTCTTTTTGTTCCCAGCGGTTCCTCTTTGTCTTGGTGGCCGACCTCTACGTTGTGTTCCTGCAGTTCGTCCACATGCTCCAGCACCCCTCCTCTGTTCTCGGCGTCCTCCAGCAGGGCGCCCACGTCCAGCACGTTGTCCAGGTAGGCCTGGATCTGGACCTGCAGCTTCTCGCTCTCCGTTTGCTTCAGATTCTAACGCACAATAATGACACATTGTGGATTTTAATAAGTAGGATCTGTTGCTGGTTTTAAGTAATAATGTACACGCAATAAGAAAGACAGTAATCCAACGGTAATTTGATTATTAACATAATCTAATTTGTTAATCGTTTCCGCCGCTAGAATCATTTAGAAATGTTCTCTCAGCCAACATTTGCCTCTAGTATAAAAACAGGGAAGTTAGTATGTAATATAAACATGTTGTCATCAGCAAAAAGTGAAGGGAAAGTGGATGAGCAAGCAGCAGCAACATCCTATTAAATGGAGGAGAAAGGGGATTATAATTGACCAGCTGGACACCACAAGTTACTTTAAAATCATCCGATGACATGCGAGGAAAAAAAAAACAGAAACAGAAATTTGCAATAACTGATTTTCTGTTTTGCAAGCAGCAGAAACAAGTTGCTTATTTACGCATCTATGAGTTAGAGAGCAACTTTAGCATTCGTTTGAAGTTTCCGGTCCCCAATATTCACTCTCTGTCAGCTGTTTTTGTTTGTGGTCCTGAGGAAAACATCTGACCACTGAGCTCTTTATGCACACTCACCCCAAGATACTTGTCCAGCCCGTGGTTGGTGAACTCAAACTGCAGATGAACACGGAAGTTCATGTTCTCCACTGAATGCACCACGATGTTTATGAACTGCATGCACGCCACCTGGACACATTTAACGGATGACAATTAACAACTTAATCGTCCCGGTGTTTGTTCCACATTCAGGTAACACACATGTGTGTGGACCTACCATGAAGTCAATGTTGCTGTCATCATTGATGAAGTACTCCATCAGCTTCTCAAAGCGGTTCTTCTCTCTGCTCACCTGAGGAAAAAATGGGGACTTATTTGAATATGTATTTTAATTGTTGCCCACATGGGGGCGTCAGGGGGGCATCAATGCAAAATGAGTCTTTTTCTGACGAGTTGTATCTGCTACATGCAGTCACTGAGCTCAGCTACACATTATTTCTTACCCTTGCACCATCCTTGAATTTCCACACACACGCATGACTCCTACATGGCTGCTAACATTATGACCACAGTGCATGCGAGGGGTGGCTTGTGTCAGTCATAAGTCATAAGATGTGAGTCATAAGTAATCAACGAGGGGAAGTCTGGAACAACGGTTGGGCTCAAGGTCAAACGAAGCCATCGCAATGTCGTAAAGTAGCGAATGCAAAAGCTAATCTCACCTCTTTGAAGTTGTCGAAAGCAGAGAGGATGATGTCATGTCCGCCTCTGACGAGACACACGGCGGCCAGCAGCTCCAACACAAGGGCTTTGGTCCTGTTGCAGCATAGGAGGGGTCAGACATGTCTCACACACACACACACACACACACACGTGTCGTGCACTCACCTGGGATTCCTGCTGTTGAGACTGAGGGTGATCTCGTTCACGCAGCGCGGGTGAGTCATCACCAGGTTGAAGCCCGACTGAAAGCAGAAGGAGAGCAGAAAACGGTTTCCACAAGAGAGCCGGTGCGTTAAAAGATGCAGGAAGAGGAGTTGTGTTTCTACATTGTGAGCTTTTTAAATCAAACAATTAGTTTGATCTGAAAGTGTGTTTTACTTCCAACTAGCAAAGTGAAACAGTGGATCTATATCAGCGCAAAGTATTTGAAGGAGCCGTGTGTCTGCTCTGTGTGCAGATATAAAAGATGTATCATCTACTGATTATACATGAAAGAAAACACACTTATTTATAATATATTCCATTTCTGCCAGTAGATCCTTCTTAACGTCACACACTGTTCATTTAAAAGCATGTTTTTTATGACAGAAAATGAGATATGTGACTGTTTTTTTTGAGTGTGTTGAAGCTCTACCTGGTAGTTCATGATGGCTCGCAGGCACATAATGCACACATGCACATCGTCTCTCTGGTGTGACGAATGGGACTTCTTATACATCTTGCTCCCCAGAGTGGAGCTTATCCTGTGGAGGGATAACAAGTGTGAAGACGCATGCATACGTCGTCGAAGAGGGGAGAAGGTACCGTGTGTGCTAATGGTTTGAAGTCGAGGCCCAGAACGCCACAGTTGGCCAATTATAACGAGACTT
Organism: Myoxocephalus aenaeus; assembly: GCA_038501785.1. Taxonomy (NCBI): domain Eukaryota; kingdom Metazoa; phylum Chordata; class Actinopteri; order Perciformes; family Cottidae; genus Myoxocephalus; species Myoxocephalus aenaeus. The sequence continues at coordinate 449,273 of JBAMJR010000051.1, read as the reverse complement.
CCAGCATTGTGTGCTTTTTTTGTTTGTTTTTGTTGAGCATCCGCTGTGTCTGTCTGACAGCTGGGATGTTGCACCAGGTGGAAAGAAAACACTCCACAAATGAGCAAAGGATGTGAATGAATGACGCTGTGAGGAAATTGAGGTATTATCAAGAGTATCGAGAGGAACGTCTGTCGAGCAATAGGATGGCCATGGAATGGAAAGAGGAGGGCAGCAAAAACAGAATGCTGTACAATGCAGTAATAAAGGCACTCTGAGTTAAGTAAAAAAAAAATGACATTTCATAATTTACAAAGATGGAAAAACCTTCTGCTGTTGGTGGACCAAGCAGGCCTGTCACTATTTATGTTATGAGGGCATCTGTATTATTAACGAAGATCCTGTAGATTTGGACTTATATATGCAGGTGACTTGCAAAAAAAGAAACTGATGACACTCTGCACCTCTAAGAAAATGACCCCACTTCTGCCTCGGTGTTCTGACTCTGTTCCTCTTTAATAAGAATGCATGATGTGGAGTGCTTGATACACTGTAAATATGTGTATATATATATATATATATATATATATATATATATATATATATGTAATCCGTAGACATCTCAAGCTTCTTACTTTACAGTCAGAGCTCGAGCAGCTCGGGTCATCCCATGTGACGGGGAGCTGCCGGAGCTTTTGGTCAAGTCCTCCATCGACCTCTCCGATGGTTTTCCTCTTTCTGGCAGGGAGCCGCCATTTTCAACGCTCTCCACGTCAAACCTAGAGAGTTCATACGACATGAGCACGGTGATGAATAGCTTCATCGTCGGAGCGCCATCGGTTCCCCGAGAGAGTCGTGTCACAGCCGGCTGGTACTCACGAGACGTCGCTCTGAGCATGAGACAGGTATTCCACCAGGATGTCCAGACCTCGGTTCTGCTCGTTGAGAAACTCCTGAGCCCAACTACGAAAAGAGAGGAGAAAGACATATTTTGTAACTATAGATTCTGCACTCAGATTGGACTTAAAAGCACGATTATGTAACGTTAAAAAGAAGAAATAACACAATCGTGCTCTTACAAAAGAGAACTCGTCATCCTGTTGTGGAAACTGTTCAGCAAAAGTTAAAGAAGCGAATGCTCATGAACTCAAACTGACCGTTTATCATAATGATGACACCAATAATTGGAAACCGACTGTGCATTTAAATACCCACACAACCGTATTATTTAGTATGCAAGAACAATATTTAGTATGTCCCAGTTTGCAACGCTCTCCGGTGCACAAAGGATTGTGGGTCCAAAATGGCTGGTTTGCAGACAGGATGCGATGGGACATCCTGGTATTTCTGGGTTCAACCGCATTTGACATACTTTGTATTGCGACATACTAAATATCTGTCTGGCACAATACATATATAATGGCAGTGTGGGTACTGGAACGCACCGTCTATTTCCTGTCTACCTTATTAAAGCTACCCTGAGTAGTTATCGGCCACTAGTGGCGCTATAGAGCAACGTTTAGCGCGGCAAAGCGTGCATATAAACACAAGTTTCTTTACCCGATGTGATTGGTGCGAAGCGATATCTCCAGATCTTTCAGGACCTGGGTGGCCTCTTGAATCCTTTTCTTCAGCTGCCGCAGGAGCAGAAGAAGAGAGAATCAAGACACTGCTGCGCAGGTGGAAAGATGAAAGACGCGTTAAATATTGAATTGCTCTGCACTGACCCTGCGGGACACCACTCCTTGATCCTGGTAGAAGCTCTTGATCTTGGCCAGGTAGATGGACGGAGGGCTCTTCACCTGGAAGCGCTCCTGGGGAAGAAGGATTCACAGGGAAACTGGCTTTTGACCCCAGTGGTTGTTTTTTATCAGCGGCCCTGAAGGACGGCTGGACCGGAGACCCGTTGAGCGGCGCACAGCATCCGAAGCTATTATTGCTCGTGCTATTTAACACAACAGACACACACACACCGCTCTCTGTTTCCATGCCGACGCCATCAGTTGCCACCGCAGAGAGCGTGCTGCAGGGGTTTTTCATGCTGCACTTTACCACATATGAACTCTGGGTATTTATGTGCTGTGTTTAAACTCCGTCCCAGTGAAGACACAGGCGGCCTAAATCCGGCTCACTTTGGCCCCTTTATGTCGAACCAGCTGGTTATTAGTGGAATAAAAGGTCTCACCTGATCACAGACTAGTTCCCACTTCTTGTCATTGTCGTACTGACTCAACAGCTTCAGTTTGTCTGGAGGCAAGTTCATGTAGCTCTGAAAGAGAGACACAATATCTCATTTTACACGCCATAAGTTCACATTCATCAAACTCCTCCGAGTGATATTCAGCACACGGTTATTTAACCTTTCTTGCTTATGCAACAATATTCACATCAACCAAACCACACGCTTTCTCTGAAGGGTGTTGACTGCCTGCCGGAAGCACAGATGACTCAGTGTTTACATGTATTTATGGTTGTCACCTTGTAGCTCAGAAAGTACATATATATATACGTTTAGTCGTGAAAATACATGACGAGGCTAATCTTAGAGATGTGATGATGGTCTGTTGAATGTTATGCTCCGTTAGTAAGATAAGATAGAGACGATGAAACAAGCACATGTAGAAATGAGAAAACTGACTACAATAACCCTGTAAGATATTTGTTGTGTTCTTTATTTTTTATTTATATGATCAAAGTTTAAATCGTGATTTTCAAACGATATTGAACTTTTATCTTATCTCACACCTTCTCTGTACATCACATAATATTTATCCAATCCACTCAACTGTAGGGAGGTTTTTAATACCCCCCCCCCCCCCCCCCCCCCCCTCCCTACACACACACACACACACACACACACAAACACACACACACACACACACACACACACACACACACACACCTCTCCCTGGTGCAGGTTGACTAAACTGAGGTTTCGCTTCTCGTTATCAGCCTCCACCTACAGGGAAACGTTTGACTCCTGATATAAAGGTTGATGTGGCTTAAAAACGGAGGGATTTAATTAACCCAAATTAAGTTTTAATAACCTAATAAGGTTAAAATAAAACAATGAATTGAAGCCAGAATGATGCTCAATCACTGACGTTCAAATAAAAGACTATAATTTAAAAGTTCAAGCGCTTTCTTTGCTTCTGGTTGAGTCAATAATTACATTCTTCTTCATGTTTTGCTCTAAGTTGATTTGTTTTATTACATTTTTTCCTTCACATTCACAACTCTGCTGCAGTCTAAACCAACAACTGGTTATTCACCTAATCCAGGAGCTTAACAACAGAGATGAACAGTTTAGATTAGATTAGTAGTTTCAGTTGACGGGTGGTGCTCCTGAATAATACCAGTATTCAAGCAGCGGTCTGGAGATGCAAAAGAGATGCAAAAAGAGAAACGGCGGTTGCGTTGCTGCAGGGGAGTTGTGTGTTGGTGTGAAGGGAGGGGTCTCCTTGTGGGTTTTGTGGCAAAAAAAAAGAAGACACAAAGCGTTTGTGTGTAAGCTCACTTACATGAACAGAAGTTTAAAAACAGCGTCATGCACTTCTCATTTCCTGGAGTTGGTAATGCAAACATGAAATCCTGAATTAAGGAAGGTACAGCGTCTCTGAAATTTACATTTAAAGTATTTTGCTGAAAGAGGAAGTGAGGTCATACTGTCATGAAACGCCTGTGAGGGTGGCACGAAGTGGCACAATGCGCGTGCACGTCTTCCCGTCTGAGAGGTTTCGTCAATTTACGTGAAATAGTCAATGTATAAATATAAACAATGTTCAATAGTATGGGATTGTGAGTTTCCTTTCAACGTTTTCAGTTATTTCATTTTAGTTAAATGAATTCATGGGGAAATCTGAATGGATGTTTACATCAATGTTTGATAATTGTTCAGGTTTTACCAGAGAAAATGTTTTAAAAGCTGCAAAGCTCATGAGCCATTTCATCATTTTAGCTACAAAAAAAATGCATAAAGTGGATTTCTAACATTCTTTTCATTCCTGTACTATTTTTTTTTAAATGATAGATTAACAGCTACACAGAAAGAAAGAAAACAATAATCAAACACTGAAGTATTTGCTTCACTGTCTTAAATCAGGCGTTGGTTCAATAAGAGATGTGTTTTTTCTTCTGCTCCTCTTTACATAAATGCTTTATACAGCTGCAGATTCATGCTGTTCATCCAGAGACAAAGGATTTGGCTCCAACACTAACCCATGATGTCACACTTACATCATAGAAATTTAAAGATGGGATGGATTTTATAGAAATTCACTTGTGAGCAGAAACCAAAGGTATAACCACATGAATAACAAGTTTAAAACTTGTGAAAAACTGAAAGCTTCTCATTGATGTTAATGGAGAAATGTGTCAGTTTATACCTTTTTTGTTAACTTGTTATGCTCATTAACATGATTTAGACAAAAGGTTGAAAAGATTTTAAAAAAATCTGATTTTTAACCTTTTTAATAAATTACATTGTTGTTGTTTATTTGACTATCGTAAATAATCTGAGATTTCCGTGCATGAACATCTCTCTTGCTCAACATTAGGTTTTGATCTTAATGGCGTCTCAAGTGCTTAAAGTGTTCATCGTGACGTTTTTTTTTCTTCTTTTTTCCACTGGCAGTGAGGCTGTTGAAAGAGTGAACAGTTGCTTTCCGGTCTGATGGTCTCACTCATGTAAATATGTTGCTCAACTTCCCCTTGGGGCCAGCCGCCTCGGCGTGCACTAATCGACCTGCTTCTAGCCCGACGTCCTCAAAGCAAAGAAGGAAAGAAGTCCTTCAGTGAATCTGGCAACTAGTGGATAACATTTATTAATGTGTTGTGATATCTCTACTTTCGCCCTTTCTGCAAATTATGATTGTGCAAAAATGACATCTTTGCAAAAACACACATGCATAATTATCCCGGCTTTTACGTTAAGCTTCCACTACAAAACCATAGCTGGCATTGATACGATAACCGAGGGCATGGGCTCTGTGCAGCACTCACCAGCACCACATTGAAGCGCTCCTCCAGCTCCTCCTCCGGGGGCATGGGCAGTTTAGGGGGCGCCGGCTGCTTCTTCTGCAGCGTCGGAGCGGGGTCGCTCATTCCAGAAGCTCCTCCGACTGAGTTTCTGGACTCTCGGCCCTCGGGCGGTTCCTGCTCCAAGCCCCCCGCGGCCGCATTCCCCATCACTAATCTCCACAAGTAATCCAGGAGGAAAGCTGTACTCGAACCCTTTCTCCTGAGAAATCGGTGTATTCCAAAAAAAGAGTGACACAAAAGGGGACCACTCGAAATGACAAGAACGAGCAGGATTAAATCAAAACGGTTGGGCCTTCGGGGAGACGAACATCAAGACTCTGCTCTACTGAATCCGCCTTGGTCCTGAGGACAGGGTGGGTGATGAAAGAAGGTCGCCCGTCCACATTTCTGTCCTATCTCTCTGTCTCCAAGTACCTCTATAACAAGGTTGCCAGCCTTGTTGGGGCCTGCTGGGCTCTAAGAAAAGCCCCACCTTGGTGTCGCTCGCTATTCTCTACACTTGTTGACCGAGAACTCCTCTGGTAAATGAGTACACGGGGCTGCGTGTGAGAGGAAGGCGAGGGGAGTGTGACACACTGTAACACTAACAGAAACCACAGACGCACAAAAGCAGAAGAGCAACTTCCTGTGCATGACAGCAACCGAAGCCGAGGGTGGAGGACAGAGTGAAAAGATGAACACGGAAACGGATTGGCGGAGCGTGCAAGAAGTAGGAGATTGACGAGAGAGAGAGAGAGAGATGTGGTTGCACAGGAATGAAATGAAGCAGAAAGAGTGGCCAAGGTTAAAGAAACACACGTGGGTGCAGATGTAAAATGAACCAAAGGAAACTTTCTCTCGCTTCACCACGAATCCACTTCACGACACTGTTCATTCTCTTGAAGGTCGCTTAAGTTGCATTGGGCAACTTTTGTTTTGGTCACTTTCCTTCACATGAGGCCAGGTTGATGTGGAAGACAGGTACGTGTAGCTACAGGCCAGAGAGAACTGTCCAACAGCGCCACTCTGTGTTTGAGGCCGTCTACTGCATGTATGATTGCTGCATTCCTTGTCTCCTCGGAAATTACTACTTCCTACTCTTTTACTGTACTTTATGAAGAAATGAAAGTAATACTAAAATGTTCTTTCCCTGACATATCTTCAAGTGAAACACCCTTACAATTAGCTGTTTAATGATGAAACCTACCTGTTTTTGATCATTTGGGCACACGGATTACGTCCCTCGGGGTAACTGATTGTTAAATTAGCCGTTGACGCAAATTTCCAATACATGACCAACACTTTTACCAGCTGACACTGGTAAAAGTGTTGGTCATGTATTGATAAATTGCGTCAATCTGCGAGAAGTCTTTATTTATTTGTATTTATTTGGCTGTATGAAAACAGGGAGATCAGATGTCTGTAACGGTTGTCAAGCAGAAGAGAATGGAGATTTACGAGGAGCACGCGAAGGCAGCACGGCTACTCGTTATTTTACGTTGCAAGATGACTGACCCGACGACGTCGCCAGAGGATCACTGGAAAGTAAGTAACCGATGTCATTAAGTCAGTTAAGGACAACTTTTTCTCCTCGGACTGGTTCGCACGTCTTCTGTGTGCCAGCGGCGATAAATGTCAAACAATGTGAAGTCCAGTAGTTTAAGTTTTGCTGCCGTTAAGAGCAGCAGGGCTTTGTTAGCTCCACAGCTAGCTAAGGTTAGCTAGGGGGAAACGTCACGGAGCGCGTTAAGTAAACAACTCTTCCCGAAGAAGAGCTTCTCGTGTTACTCGTTTGTACCTAAAATAGATTTGTTTTTGTTTTTTCGCTTTTCTTTCTTTCTTTGTTTTATTTCAAACATGCACGTGGATTTTATTGAATGGTTTGTCAGACATCTTCCATTAGTAAGCGTGTACAGCCACACCACTTAAAACACTGGTGTGGTATCAGAAAAGGTATATTTGTCTTTAGGAAATGTTGACTGAAGCTTTCCACTAGGAGATGTAACGCTATAATCGTTAAATCAATGTATTTTCTGATCATAATCATAATCATAATATATTAAAGACATTTCCTGGTCCTCCTCCAATCAGTCTCCACAGTAAAGCTGTTGATTCTAAGCTAATAAAACTCTTTAAAGAGGGCAACATTTTATATAGATTATATTCAGGCATCCTCTTTTAAAATGGCTCTTTTAACACACTAAACATTTAACATATTAAACACATTTCCAGGGTTTTTGCCCCCCTGAGTAAACTGTAAATCTGTGATTGATGCTGCACACTTGAGTTGGATAAACTGGGCCGATGCTCAGTGGGAGTGTGTTAGGTGTCAGGTGAGCTGTGTGTGTCTATTGTCATCGTATTTAGGGCAGCACGTGTTTCCCCCTTTCTATACCAGCACCTCAGCTTCTATTTTCTCCTTTTTCCATCTTCTGTCTGGTGATGGCTGAGCAGACAGACGGCGCTTTCAGCGACAGCGGCTTTGACAGTGAGTATTCAGGCGGCTCACATCCCGTTGTTTGTCATATCATGTGATGTTTATGATGATGATGGTGAGGATGAACTTGTGTTTTTAGTCTCCGAGATCGACATGTGGTAAAATCGTTGTCGTCTGCTGTCTTGCTCTATAGGTTTCTTTGCTGAAACTACCAGAACGGGCTCAGTCGTGTCCCGGGCCAACAGCATCGGCTCAACAAGTGCCTCTTCAGTTCCAAATACAGGTATTATGTTTGTAACGCTGGGATCTGACAGTTTAAAGAGAGAAAATGTACATTCCCCCCCCTCTTTACCTTCCTTTAATGCATATACTTGTACTCTAAACTCGGTCAAATACTATATGATCGCCTTTTTAAAAGAATAGTGGGCCTTATTTGTCACCTTTCAGTCAAAGTAAAAGGTCGTTGTTAATCTGAGACATGACCTGCTTTCTTGTTTTGCCTCCTGCTTCGTTAAAAAAAGTAAAAACCAGCCTGGCTGCTCAGTACGAACCACACGGCACTCTTAAGGAGAGCTTTGAAAAGCAGTTGGAGGAGTTCATGCTGTGCAATTGCATGTTTAATACAAGGCAGTGCATGCAATAACTGTGCATCTGCATACCTTTGTTCAGATTCTGGCAGCGCGACTTTGAGTTTCCTCTGTTGAATACGTTCCAGTTTAAAGCGCTTTACAAAAATCTTAAATGAGGCAGGAATCAGCTTCTCTGAATCCTGCTGACATGGAAAAAAAGGTCCAGTGGCCACGCTGATTTCTGCGATGGAAGAAAATGGACTGAAGCTCCGGGATATGCAATTTAAGAAAATCTATAAATTCATTTTACAGTCTCAGAATAAAAATACTGTTAAATCTTGACGAGAAGAGCTAAATTCTCAACAGCAAAGTAATACATTGTGCATTTGTCAGTATTAGTGTCACTTTACTGGAATATGACTCAAAATATTGATATTCAATACCATTTTTGATGCCACAGGGAAAAAACTGACATTTGAGGATAATATTTTAGATTAAAAAGTGAAATAAAAGTGTGTCTGTGTCATTTTGCTGGCGGAGAGAAGTGAGAGCATAAAGTCAGCTGGTACCTGTGTATAGACACTGCAGAACATGAGTATTAAATATTCAGGATTGATGTATCAATACTTTGAATAATTTTGTCAAAAATACATCAGTGTGCCAACTGGTATTCTACGTCACAGTCAGAGGTCAGAGGCGTGTTTCCTAATCTGAGTGTTAATATATTCTGGAATAGATGACGAGGACAGCGACTACAGACACGAGGCGTCGTATAAAGACTCGTATCAAGACCGGCGGAGACGAGCGCACACGCAAGCTGAGCAGAAGCGTCGGGATGCCATCAAGGTACGGCTCCAATAGACTGCAAGTGGGTCTCTGTGACTGACACACACACACACACACACACTAAAGTTTTAGAGTTGTTTTGTCGTGTGCTTCAGAAAGGCTACGATGACCTCCAGTCCATCGTCCCGACCTGCCAGCAGCAGTCTGAATTTGCAGTGGGAGCCCAGAAGATCAGCAAGGCCACCGTGCTACAGAAAAGTACGATGTGTTATACTTCCATTCCATCATATACGACGCTGATCTTAGTTATTACATATTTTAATGTTTCCTCCCAGATTGTAAATACGTGGGGATTTATTGTAAAGTGGATCGTTTTAACCCACACTATTTAAAACCAGGTCTATTCCTTGTAATTAAGAATCATTAGACCTTATTTATTTATTAACACCTTCACCGTACGGTTTGTTAAGACATGCCACAACGATAGTCAGTGTAAATAATAATTATTAATGTGGTCATTCATGGTCATTAATGTTTAAGCGCTGAACTTTATGCTTTTTCTGAAGCGGCCCCTCGGACGAGGACGTCCCGGCTGAGCAATCGAGGCACTTAATGTGTTTTGTGTCATCAATTATTTTGCTGATATTCGTCAAAACACCGAAGACGATTCCCAAATTACAGATCCGAGCTCGCGTCGCACAAAGCAAGACGAGAACATCTATTTCAATTAGCAGGTTCAGGATCAACGGAGTTCAGTAGAAGATGGAGACAAAAAAATAATATCACACAGATCTCTGCACTGGTTCAAATGTCTTTATTGCGAGGGAAAGAGGAAGTGGCAGCACGTCTGGGGTTTGTGGACGGACACCACGCCACCCCGCCAACAAAAGGAAACCTAAATCTGCATGCAGTGAAGAAATCCCTGACGGATGCGTTTCTGTATTTGTTTGCAGCAATCGACTACATCCATTTTCTGCACAAAGAAAAGAAGAAGCAAGAGGAGGAAGCGTCTCTCCTGAGGAAAGAAGTGATGGCGCTGAAAATCATGAAAACGTGAGATAACGGTTCTCTAACTTCCTCTATAATGTATTCTATAGTCCCAAATGTTGACAATCTAAGACCTCCCTACTCGCTCTGCATCCAGAGTGATGGACAACAAAATAAATGCTTTGATTGCAGCGCTGACTCAGCATAAAGTAAAAGTGTCTAATGTTGAAAAACGCAACAAAACATCCTCAAAAAAAAGCTTAAAATGCTGCCGTTTGGGTTTTTATTGTGACACTTAATTAAACTAAACTAGCTCAAGTTAATTCTTCACGTTAATTAGAACTGCATATTTTGGGATGTCCGTGAAAAACCTTTTCTGAACAGGAACTACGAGCACATCGTGAAGGCGCACCAGAACAACCCGCAGCCGGGGGAGGACCAGGTGTCGGACCAGGTCAAGTTCAACATCTTTCAGAGCATCATGGACTCCCTGTTCCAGTCCTTCAGCAGCTCCGTCTCCGTGAACAGCTTCCAGGAGCTCTCCGCCTGCGTCTTCAGCTGGATCGAGGAGCACTGCAAGCCGCAGGTTGGGAGTGTTTCTCACGCTTTTGTGGACGGCTCTGTCCAACGCCGAGATGATAACCGTCCGTGTGCTCCTTCCTTCCCCTTCTTCCCCCAGACGCTGAGGGAGTTCGTGGTCGGAGTGCTGCGGCAGCTCAACGGTCAGCTTTATTGATGGAGTGAAACCTCTGGACTTGACTCCCATAAATTGACTTTGGGTTTCCTCTGGCCTCTCAGGGTGAAGTTAAAAAAAGAAAAGAAAACATGTAAATACTTCAATCAGCCTCAGGCCACACCCCCCCCCCCCCCCCCAAGCTCCCACTGCGGGGGCAGAGATGGATTGAGAAGTGTTTGATGAGATGGATCGTAAGTGCACACACACACACACACTATTTCAGCCTCAGCGGACGTTTCATTTCTCTTAACATTGTTCAGCTCAGAAATACAGGCGACACACAAGAGCTCAGGAGTAAATACGTTTCTAAATGTTCCGGATACACGAGTGTGTGTGTGTAGACTAGTTGTGGTTGCAATCTTTTAAGTTGCCTTTTAAATAAATCCTGTAACCGATTCAGGTCATTGATCGTCTTCAGTGCAGAAACACTGAGCCATAACACTCCCGAGCCGTAGCAGAAGCTAAAACCAAAACTATTCCACCTTTTTTATTGTGACGACGATGTTGAAACGCAGACAGCATTCAGATTCAGGGGTCGTTGTGTCTATATGTATATAAGTTTGATGAGATGATCAGATTGCAGTTTACGCTTCAATAAACGTTTCATAAATTAAGTCCTTGACATATCAGTGGTTTTAATGCCACCATGATTGATGCTGTTTACGTTGGTCGGTGGCTTTTATGATCGATAATTCATCCCAAACAGTATGAACCACTATTTATCCTATTTATAGAAATGTAATGAATAATTGTCCGCCCCAGCAGAAAAGGATGAATCATAGATCTGGACATCGGTCCTCATGTCTGTAAAATATCTTTAATGAGTTTGGTTCTTCAGGTGGAGAAATTCTGTTTGCCTCAAATGATTAACAAAAACATGTCAACCCTTTTTTATAAATACCTGAAGGTCACAAATAACAGTAAAGAAACAAAACATTGAAGGTATTAAGAACTTGAATATGAACATGAATGAACAAAGAACGTACAGCTCTCAAAATATGACGAATTCATTGAGATTTTCATGGTTTAAAAAAAAGAAAAAGGGAGAGAAAAATAAACCAAAGTTGCCTAAAAGGCGACAAACATCCGGCAGTGTTGTCTGTTGTCGTGACGTCGTGTTGGTGTCTTAGATGTTTTTGTTTCAATGTTCTTTTAATTACAGTTGAAGTTGTTTTTGCCATTCAACTTTTATTAAAGATGTACCTTTTTTGTTCAAGAGAAAAGCCATAAATAAAGAATGTTCTGTGGCTCCGATGTGTAATCTATACTCCCGGCGACGAAGAGGATGAATAAGCGTGTCCTCTTCCTCTCAAGTACTCGGAACAACCACCTTACAGTCCTCGTCGGTCTCCACTCCGACCTCGTCCTGCGAGGGGAAACGCCCCGTTAGCTTCTCTTTAACACGTCAAACCCAAAACAAGTAGCGGCGTGAGGTTTTATGAGCTAGTTTCACTCACCAGGAACTGCTTCTTGCTCTTGGGATAACCCTCCAGGATGGAGTCCATCATGTCGGAAGCCTGAGGAAAAACAGTTTGAGGAGTTAGTGGCAACAACGGATGTCTTTCTAACAAGTCTACAAATCCACTTTCTCATCTTTTAACTGCTTGTATGGTTGATTTTTATTCATTTAAACTTAAATAGGTGGCAGGATACAGGAGTAAAATACACAAGTTGTTTTGTGGCCCTCATTTAAATATACATTTTATTTGTTTATCCGTGGATTTATTTCCTGTTTAGTTTATAAATGTTGTTTTTTTTAAATAGTGAAAAAATGCTTTTCACTTTAAATGTGCTTCTTTTGTCTGACTTAACAGTCCAAAACGATAAGATATTTAATTTATTGACAAAGGGAAAAACTGCAAATCGTCACATTTGAGAAGCTGGAACCAGAACATGTTTGACATTTTTCCTTAAAAACATTATCAATGGATTATAAAAATAGTTTGTCAGTCGACTAATCAATCAATAAACTAATCATTAAGGCATTATATACATTACCAATCTCTTCCTCTTTCTCCACTCTTTCACGTAAACATCCCGGTCTTTGTAAACCTGTAAATTAAAATATCATGATACATTATTAGTATCGTCTCTAGGTTTCTCAGCTGTAATTAGAAAGCATGAATACATCCCAAACCTTCTCTTTCTCCTCCGGCGTGACGTGATTTGTGGCCGACTTTATCTTCTCCAAACGCGCTCTGTACCCCGAACACTCGGCTTTCAGCTCCTGGATCTCTGACGTCATTTCCTCTGTCGTCAGGGAGCTGCTGAGCTCCTTCAGCTCTGTCGGGGGGAGAAGTCACGTAAATGTAGACGGCGTCCCCTTTTTCATAATGCAGTGCAACAAAAACACAGTCCCTAAAAGGAACAGTGCGTCGGCTTTAGGGGGATCTATTGGCAGAAATGACTGAAAGGAGGCGTATTCAGTTGGATGCAATCTGCAACCTCACCACTAGATGTCACTAAATCCTACACACGGCTCCTTAACACTAACGTCGGGTTTATTTTACCTGATAAAAAAATACTTCTCATCAAAATATATTAAAATACAACAACACAAGGCAAATTAAAGTACTCTTCTTTTCTTTTAGCCTATAGAACTTCTCAAACAATAAAACAGGCATCATGGGGGGGGGGGGGGGGGGACCCTAAAAAAAAAAAGAGGCTCAAAATCGGGTGGAAAATAAGGGAATCGTCAATAAAACATGATTACAAATATAAATAATGGAGCTATGAACTTGTTCTTTGGTCCACCCGTTCCTGGGACATGTCAGCCTTGTCCCACCCACCCGAAATATTTTCACCCTCTACCACTAACGTCGGGTATTAAAAAAAAAAAAACACATCCTAAAACAGTTCACATATCTTGATGAGGCTCTAATATATATATAAATAAAGATGACTGGTTTACGACACCTGCATCCAGCTGCCTGCAGCTCTGGGTGAGCGACTGCACCTCCGCACTGAGCTGTGAGATCTGACTGTCCATCTCCTTCAGGTCTTCTTCGTTCACATTTTTGAACTGAGACTGCAGGAGAAGGTCAACAGAAGTTAATTCTGAACTGCAGTTTCTACTTTCCACAACAGTGTAAGTGTTTCAGATGATCAGACCGACCTGATCAGAGAAGTAGATCTTTTGTTTGCCGTACGCCTTCTCCTTGATCTTGCCCTCCAGAGCCAGCAGCTCCATGGCTTTGACCACAGCCTGGTGAGGCACAAGGCAGTCGTTCATTTATAAAGATGCAAACAAACCACAGCGTCTTTTTTTAGGTAAGAAACAATGAGGCCTCACCGTTTTGCCAAATCCATGCTGCTTCTGTAGATTGCAGAAGATATCCTGAGTGCTGTAGGGCCGGTTCTTCTCATTCAGGTATGCGAGGATGAGGGTCGCGCCTGCGGATGACGTCAGCACACCATCGAGACAAAAACGGTAACGTAACACGTAAAAGGATATTACACTTGATGAAGCTCATGCAAAAGGAAAACAAGGTTATTAAACTTGATAAACCTCATGCAAAAGATTAAAAAAAAGATATATTTGATAAACCTCATGCAAAAGAAAAGGATATTATACTTGATCAACCTTATGCAAAACATAAAACAATACTTAAAAGATAAAAACATGATAAATCTCATGCAAAAGGAGAAAAAAATGGATATTAAATTTGATTAACCTCATGCAAAAGGGGAAACATTATCCTTGATAAACCTCATTTTAAAGACAAAAAGCTGGGTTTGTATGGTTTTGATGCTTAAAACTGACTTGATGCTCTTTGATGGGCACGTGACCACCTACACTTTAGGTGGTCACGTGCCCATCAAAGAGCATCAAGTTAAGTTAAGTCTTGGTGAGTTTAACACACTGGTGAACTGGTTTATTGCAGGTGACTTAATCAGATGTCTCGAGCTGTAAAAGTGGGCGTATTCTGAGCGAGCGCACGTTTACACATTGAGGAGCTAGCTTAGAAGTTGTAGCTGATAGCTTGTTAGCTAAAACGGTTTTATCCTGAAAGTCAAACAAACCTCGACACGATGGTCAGATACCACAACGAGCTGGTTACAGTTTAAAAAACACCCGACATGAAGCTAAACTCTTACCGTTGTCCTTCTTACTCATTTCTACCTCTTCGTCCTTCACTTTAGCGCTACAAACAGTTTCCCGCGAAATGTGCGTCACGAAAAAGATCGTTTATGCCGTCCGAGGCATCACACCAGAAGAAATATCTCCTTAGCTCTGTCTCATCAAAAAACACGTTTAGCTCTGCATATCTACGGCGCTCTTCTTCAAATGATGAGTATTTATTTTCTAAAATATGTATTATTGATCTACAACGTTGGGTCTGTCCTTAAAAAAAAAAAATACATAAGTGATATCCGGAAAAAAGAGCGGAGTGATAGCTCTGGTCTCAGAGCTAGTTAATGCAGGGTCCAACATTGTGGGCTATTGTGTTGGAGACATGCACACACAAAATAAATAAATATATATATATATATATATATATATTTTTTTTTTTTCTTTCTTTTTTCTTTCTAGAAATATAAAAGCGTATCTGGTGATGTTATGGTGTAGTACCCTGTATCTCATTGGTGTGTGTTTTAACAGTGAATGGTTTCCAACTGGACTTTGTTCAGAAACTTTATTATTGCAAAGGGTTTTGGTCATTTTTGCCTTATTCACAGACTTAAGAATGATCTCAAGAACCTCATGTCATCACTTTGTATTGACATGCTATACTTGTTTATGACTTTATAAAATACTATGTTCTGTATATGTGTATATATATATTTTCTTCTTCTTCTTCTTCTTCTCTGTATATAGACATTACAGCTCTCCACTTAAAGTCCAAACCACATTCAATTCCTACAGAGAGTAAATAATTTTATTAACATTCACAATTCTCCATCAGCCAGAACGCTAAATGACCCGATTAAAATCCTACACACAAAACTGAATGACAAAAGTAGAAACACATTTTTCTTAATTGTGGAATAAAATTAAAAAAAAGGTAAATTGTGCCAGCTGTAGCATCAAGGAGTTAATTATTCATGTGTCAACGAGAGCACCAAAACAAGCTAACACAAAAGTAAAAAAGCATTAACATGATTCATACCTGTTGAGTAACAATAGTTAGTAGTGAGGTCCCTTTTTTTTTTCTTTTTTACTTTTTATGTAGTTTTACGTGAGGTGATCAAAAAGCTTAAATACTGAGCGGTTTTAGGCGACGACAGGTTCTACGGAGCTCCAACGTTCCCTCTATCACCGGCTTGACGTCATAAACCTGTCTTCTGTAAACCTAAGTAAAGATACTGTATATATTTCTCTCTTTTTACACAGTAAAACTTTTTTTTTTTGTATTTTTCTTTTTTTTTTTTAAGGGTTAAAAATACTGGTGATCAAAGCTCCACATCTAGCCAATATTACCCAGAATGCACCGATTCACAGAAACCCACAAAAGAAATCTCCTGGGTGCATCGTAGTACACAGTACATTACACTTCGCATTCAGACCGACCTCGCCTCCCTCAACACTTCCCTGAGTCCCGTCGAAAAGATTTCTGCATGAGACGTACCGAGGATTCAGCAACGCTTCGTTTCACATTCTTCTCCTTCTTTGTTCTCTCTTCTCTTCAAGCCTGATTTTAACAAACTGGAACATTAATCACAACCAACTCTGAGCACCTCAGTTGCCTGATAAAACAAAACAAAATATGAATGAATTAATCAAAGTTTGACTGAAATATTAAGACTTGTATTTGCAACTTGGGCCATGCATTTATCAATAAAGGTATTTCAAAAAATATGATTTCTTCTAAAATCTGCTCTAATCCTTAGTTTCCCTCTTTAACAGCTGGTTCACTTTGACATCTGTGTGAGTTCTTTCATCTTGCGTCCCCCCTCTTTCTATTAGTCATTAAAATATCTTTACTTTTTCCAAAAGCCATACAAAAACAAACAAAAAAAAACACATGTAATAGAACATCAATCTTTGTATTACAAAACACCTTAATTATCCAAGTACTTCTGTCTTCGGAGAGCTTCTCAAACCCTCGTTGGCGATGTGCTCGTGTGTAATGATTTGAAAACAGTTGATTTACGCACCGCTGAGGACTCCCCTGAAGCGTTGCAACTGAACTCAACGGCACCGAAGAGGCGAAGAATATACATTTTACCTACTTCAATATTCAAAATTCTTCAGTGTGTTCACTGGCCGTCTTGAACCCCACAACGCTCCCCGCTGTACACCCTCCTTTCATAAACGCAGCGTGCAAAACCGTCCAACACGTCCACGAGTGTGCAGTACCACCTGTGAGAACCTCGGAACAAAAACCCGGCACGCCAAAGAAAACCGTGGATAGAAAAATAACAGAAACGTCAGTGGCGAGTCTCCTACGCAGGATGTAACGGCCGAGTCTCTACGCCTGGAGGACGACCCATCGGCCATCGAGTCACCACATGGGGCCAAGATGGACGACGGGAAAATAAAAGTTCATTTTTCAGTGCATGAAATCAGAATCATCAGCTCCATGTGCGTCCAGGCCGTCTCTCTCTAGCTCCACGTGGGAGGCAATGTCTTGTTTCCAAAGTGGTTATATAAGAAGACGAAGAAGAAGAAGAAGAAGATGTTCTTCCAGTGGGAGGAACAAACGAGTCTTAGACGCTGCTTTCGTCGCCCGTATAAAGGCTTTCCTCCCAGTTGGTGCCCGGCAGCGTGCTGGTTGGGGCTCCAGTGGGGCGATGGGAGACGTTTGTGGTCCAGCACTGAAATCCGGTCCATCCAGAACACTTGAGCCCCTCCCTGTAATACTTCAGGAGCAAATGAGAGAACAGAATGAGCAAAACAACTCAGCATAACGCTCCAGCCTGACCTGATGCAAAATGAATATAATGTGAGTTTTGTTCTGTTACAAAATAATACATTTAAAAGACATAATCTAAAAGGCCTTGCATTCGAGATCTACATTTTATAGATAAAAAAGGTTAATCAAAAGAAGACGGACAGAAAAACATTAATACGTTGTGCCCAAATAAACTTGCATAATAAAAAAAAAGTAAATGTTATTTATATCACACTATGTTACACATACAAAATTAAGTAAACGCAGTACAGAATACTCAGTTAAGGTGTATTATCTACATCAGTGGTTCTCAAATGTCTCAAATATATTTAAAATTAGTATCCATTAAAAAATTATTTAATACATATTCAATACAATATAAGTTCATAAACTGAAATGTATATATTCTATATTAAATTCAGACACTGATGGCAGTATTACATCTTTATTTCACAGGGAAATCACTGAAAAAAGGTTGAGAACCACTGATCGACATGTTCAGATGGGACCACTAGAGGGCAGCAGAGAGTTAAAGGAAACTGAAGGAGAACCAGTGGGAGGTGAACATTACATCCTGATTTATAACTCCTGTGAGTGCAGAGAGTAACGCAACTGAATGAAAAGAGTAAATTACCTTTAAAAAGGTCACGTAAAGCTCCCTTTTCAGTAAATGTGATGATTAACGCGTCGCTTCATCGTCCAATAATGATGATGATCTCCTCTCTTTTTGTTAAATCCAGTAGTCCCATCTTCTCTAATGTGTCTTTTATACATTGAAGTATTTTATAAGAGTGTATTGGTGCTGTAACGGCTGTGATCTCTGTAAAAGCTTCACAGTAAAGTGGATAAATAAAATACAATAATACATAACGGAGGAATTCCACCTGGCACTATGAATAAAGATGCCGGGCGATCTCCAAAGACAGTGAAGAAGAAAACCGTGCGCTGCAGTATGACACACTATTAAAAAGTCAGTTCGCAGAAAAGATGTCTGCTCTGCTGGCTTTCAAAGAGACGAAGTGAGTGGAGGGCTTGTTGCTGGAATGCAGCGCAGACAGAAACCCTCTTTGAAGTTTGCACACTCTGGACGAGCTCCATTAGAAACAGGTGTCCGTCTCTATGTGTGTGTGTGTGTGTGTGTGTGTGAGCTCATGCATCTGCTTCTATGGGTGTTGGCTGTGTTGGTTTCTCACCCTTCTAGTTGATGAGGATGCCGGTCGAGCGTCCCTCCTCCTCTTTAATGTTCTTCAGGTTGTTCTCTGCCTCGTCCACAGTGCTGCGCGGCAGACACACAAACCACCAGTTACATGATGCAAGAACACATTTTAAGCTGCCGGTCGGTGTGTGTGTGTGTGTGACTGTGTGTCTACATGTACATAAATGTGTGCGCCTACGTTAGAAAGTCCCTGACGTCCTCCACGGTGATTTCTCCGGTGGAGTCGAGGGTGATGTCGGCGCAGCTGAGGGGCGAGTCCAGCGGGGTGTCCAGGATGGGAGAGGACATGCTGCTGGGAGGCTCTTCTGTTTGGCCTGTGAGGGACACACACGCACACACACACACACACACACACACACACCTTAAGCATGTTTCTACATCCGGGTGACTGACAGGTGGTGCGTGTTGCTAGAGGACATTTACCAGAAAAGTTCCCCGGGTGATGTCGGGTTGAGTGAATGAAACTTTGCCAGTTAGTTAAGTTAGTTAAAAACAAAACTTCATCACAATTGGGTTCAGACTGTTGATTCAGAAACAACGTGCTTGAATGTAATAAAGATGAACAAAAGCAGGAAGATCAGCAGCACAAAAAAAAAGATGGCTGAAATCTGTATTTTTATGTTTCCTCTCTTGAAGTCACATTTTCTTCCAATTCTCTTCCGTTTCCCCTCAAAGTTGCTCTAAATCAATAATGCTACGCCTACAATG